>BLSH010535872.1:847001-862001 GCA_018402905.1 Glandirana rugosa | reverse complement strand
ACGCAGATATGAGTGGGACTGCAGGTAAGAGGCTAATTCTTTGTATGTCATTTTAGAAAATATTTTAGAAACAAACTACAGAAAAACCTTGGATTGCGAGCATAATTCCTTCTGGAAACATGCTTGTAATCCAAAGAACTTGTATATCAAAGGGAATTTCCCCATAAGAAATAATGGAAACTCAGATGATTCGATTCACAACCATTTATTCATAAATCTTTCAGTTTATAGTCCATATAAAAAGATTATAGCAAAGGTTGTGTAACCATAAAATGTCCATCCACAAATGTCAGCCTCCACAAGGGGATTAGAAGCAGAATCCAGCAGGAACTACAGAGTATAAAAGAGAAGAGAGGCGCCTTTAAGTGTATAAATATGGTTATATTTAATGAAGGTACAACATTTAGCAACTAACATGGTTGATGATTAAAACAGGCACATCTAGGTATGCAGGCATCCAGGGTAAAGCTGTCCACATAGACCGTCCTCCGCATCGCCGGCTCTCACCGCTGTCATTCTGCAATCGTGCCCCGGAAGACTACCATGCAGTAGAACGATCTGAAGGTGAGGCTTGAAGCGCTTGTGGAGTGCAGCGTGGAAGGGATGACGTCAATGGCAGTGCAGAGGATGGTCTATGTGGACAGCTTTACCCCGGATGCCTGCATACTTAGATGTGCCTTCTTTAATCATCAACTATGTGAGTTTCATTAAATGTAACCATATTGCTACACTTAGAGGCTCCTCTCTTCTCTTTTAGGGTCCTTTCACACATACGGACCATTCATCAGTTCATCAGTTCCGTCACATCAAAACGGATGAAGTATTTATCCATTTTTCATCGTTTTTTTCATCCGTGGTCATCAGTTTTTTTTACATCCATTACCAATGCAAAAACGAATGAAAAACTGACCATTCATCTGTTTACATCCGTTTTTCGTCTGATCCGTTTTTTTGACGGATGAAAAATAGGACTTTTATCCGTTCAAAAAAACGGATGTTGACGGAAGCGGATGAAAACGGATGCAAATGAATGATCATCAGTTGTCGTCCGTTTTTCCATAGAGTTGCATTGATGTCCGCTTTTCGTCCGTCAACGGATGGATGAAAAACAGACAAACGGTCCGTATGTGTGAAAGGGGCCTAATACTCAGTTGTGACGTGACGCTACTTGTATATCAAGACATCGCTTGTATATCAAGACAAAATTTTGCTTGTCTTGCAAATTGCTCTCAAACCAAGTTACTCTCAAACCAAGGTTTTACTGTATTTTAGAAATCTTTCTGTTACTTGTCACAAAAGGTAGTGCGACGCCGTCCAACGCTCTTAAAAACAATATGAAGCATTTTGCATTATCAGACATTTTTGTATCTATTTATAGGAAATATTCAACATAAAACTGTAAAAATCATGTTCATAAGAAGATATACCATATATTGCCAACATGCACATATTACAGCTGTGATTTGTTTCTACTCTACAACCATGCTTGTAATAAAGTTTGTAGAATAAATGGGTAGTCTTTTTCAAAAATATAAATTCATGTGAAATGCAGTACACAGCATAAGCAGTCACAATTCATTTTTTACCGTTGCAAAATGTCATATTAATGTACATATCTGTGCCCGGGTTCACACGCCGATCACATGCGATCTCTGAGCAATGTGAGTTCAGCCATACAGTTGTATGGCTGAACTCCGGAATCGCGCCGGTTCCTGAATCACACAAGTATGAACCAGGGCTCATTGTACATTAGAATCCAAAGCAACAAAGCCTTAAAGCAGTGGTTCTCAACTCCGGCTCTCAGGACCCACCAACAGGCCAGATTTTAAGTATTACCTTGGGGAGATGCAGGCTAAAATACTGCAATCGCTGAGCAGCAAATGATATCACCTGTGATGCATTTCAGTTATTTTGCAAACCTGGCCTGTTAGTGGGTCCCGAGGACAGGAGTTGAGAACCACTGCCTTAAAGTGTTACTAAACCCACAACTGTAAAATCAGTGTGTATATGCAGTAAAGCATGCTTGTTATACTCACTGTGGAACCTAAGGGGTTAATCCTCTGCATTGTGTAAAAAGGCTGTTTGATCCTGTCTTCTCTGATCCTCCCCTTCTTTCACTGTCTCCAATCTATCTGCTGATAGAACAGAGTCTTGGTTGGCAAGCTGCACCTGCTCAGTTTGGTGTGGATTGCTAGATAATTTTTATTTTTGGGAGGGTGCATGTGATCAGCACAGGTCCAATCAGCACTGTCCAGACAGAAGGTCAGGGGTCCTGTAGCCTCATAGGACAATCAGGGGAGAATGATAACTCCTACAAGCCTTATCCAGGCACTGATAGAAGTCACAAGACTGCTCTAACTACTGATGAGAAAAGGTATTTAGCATTTTGTATTTACTAAAATAAATGCATTTCCGTGTACTGTGGGAGACCAGATATAGTGAACGCAGAGTCCTGAGTTTAGTAATATTTAAGAATATCCTTTTTGGTTGTTCTTTTGCAGATGAGAAATCAGTATTCACCAAAACTAAGCACTGAGCAATAATGAGTTTTCCTAAACATTGATTTGGTCAAAACACTGACTATGTATTGTAACAGATGAAGGGCAGCTTTTCCATGTTTTTTTTACTTATTGGTTGGAATCACGCATTTTGCTATAGCAGTGGATAAATATTTTTTTATTGAGTTTATCAATAAACTTACAGACTTAGCAATTACAGTGACAGCAGTTTGAGCAAGTGCACCATACCAGACCTAGATTACCATTGTACTTACAGTAGGTGGGTAAGGATGACAAAGCCATACTGGGAATGGTGTAAGCCCAGTTGGTGGAGTCTTACTGGCCGCAGGATGTATTGGGGTTATTTTGAGTTGGTGGTTGAACGTAGATTGCAGCTTCAGGGAGTTCATTCAAGAATTATACAATTATGTCCATATGTCCCTTACATGCTCAATTATGTTCCAAGGTGAAAGGAAAATAAGGCAGTACATTGAATCTCAGTTAGATGGTTATGGCACTGAAAACTATTTGGCTGTTGCAGAGAAACAAGGCAAAGAGGCTAAAGGTAAAGGGTAAGGATGGGGGCCTGGGGTTCCTATAGTGTTGTGTTTTTTCAGCCTAGGAAGGATTTCCCCCTTTATTACCAGAGCACTATTTGCGATTCGGCACTGTGTCGCTTTAACTGACAATTGCGTGGTCGTATGACATTGTACCCAAACAAAATTGACGTCCTTTTTTTTCCAACAAATAGAGCTTTCTTTTGGTGGTATTTGATCCCCTCTGCTTCACTACTGATCACCGCTATAAACAAAAAAAGAGCAACAATTTTGAAAGAAAATTTTTTTTTTTTACTTTTTGCTATAATACATGTCCCAAAAAAGTATATAAAAAAACAAATGTATTCATCAGTTGAGGCCGATATATATTCTTCTACATATTTAAATCGCAATCGCCGTATATTGATTGGTTTGCACAAAAGTTGCCATGTTTACAAACCATGAGAATTAATTTATGGCGTTTTTTACAATTTTTTTTTTTTTTTTTACTAGTAATGGCGGTGATCTGCGATTTTTGTTGGGACTGCGACAGTGTGGCGGAAATGTTGGACATTTTTGACACACTTTTGGGACCAATGACATTTATAGAGCGATCAGAGCTAAAAATAGCTACTGATTACTGTATAAATGTCATTGGCAGGGAAGGGGTTAACCTGCAGGGGGCGATCTAGAGGTTAACTGTGTTCCCTAGGCGTGTTCTAACTGTATGGGGGTTGGGCTGCCAGAGGCATGACAGATCTAACTGATCCCGAGTAAAGGGATCAGTAGATCTCTGTTATGCCACCTGTCGGAACGAGAGACCGCAGTGTTTACATCGGCGGTTCCCCGTTCTGGCTCTCTCGCGGGTCGCCGGTGGACATCGAGTCCGCCAGACCCGTGGCCCCGCTATAAACGGCGATTTGCGGGAATGTGCCACTTTGCCGCCATCTTTCTACGCGAGGTGGTCGGCAAGTGATTAAAGAGAGAGTATCATGTACATGTAGCCAATGGGAGGTCCATGATTTGTACTTTCTTAAAACTGAACTCCATGTAAGATCTTTATCGCAAATTTATATAGGTTCAGCTTGGACCAATGTAATTATGCATATCTTATACCTGTCATGTTTGGGGGGTTCTAAGTAATTTTGTAGCAAAAAAAAATATTCAGAATTTTACGTGTATGTGAGAAATGTCACAGTTGGCCTGGGTTATAAAGTGGTTAAACCCTTTTTTTATAAAGAAAGAAAAAACTTTGCTGTAACTGTCATGTGTTTGTACCTTACTTACAGTGCCTTGAAAAAGTATTCATACCCCTTGAAATCTTCCACATTTTGTCATGTTACAACCAAAAATGTGAATGGGATTTTATGTAATAGATCAGCACAAAGTGGCACAGAATTGTGAAGTGGAAGGAAAATTATAACTGTTTTTTCCACTTTTTTTTACAAATATCTGAAAAGCGTGGTGTGCATTTGTATTCAGCCCCCTTTAATCTGATACCCCTAACTAAAATCTAGTGGAACCAATTGCCTTTGAAAGTCACCTAATTAACTAGTTCCACACCGCGCGCAGTATATTTACCGCGACGATGTGGCCGCTTCCCGCGAATCTCCGTAAATAAGCAGCGATTTGCGGGTGGCTGCTAGGGGGCGCACCTGCCGCCGTGCTCCTTAGGAGTGTGCCCGCGGCTCGGGCAGACCCGATGTCCGCCGGCGAGCCGCGATGAGCGGCCACAGCTAAAGAACGGGGAACCGCCGATGTAAAACGGCGGTTCCCTGCTCTGTTAGTGGGGGCATAGGAGATCTACTGATCCCTGTCACTGGGATCAGTTAGATCTCTTATGCCCATGGTAGTCCAGCCCCACCCACAGTAAGAACACACCCAGGGAACACAGTTAACCCCAAGATGTCCCCCTGCAGGTTAACCCCTTCAGTGCCAGTGACATTTATATAGTAATCAGTGGACATTTAAATTTGTGATCGCTGTATAAATGTCATTGGTCCCAAAAAATTTCAAAATGGTCCGACATGTCCGCTGCAATATTGCAGTACCGCTAAAAATCGCAGATCGCCGCCATTACTAGTAAAAAATAAATAAAAACCCCAGAAATTAATTCTCATCATCCGTAAACGCGGCCACTTTTGCGCAAACCAGTCAATTGCAATTTTTTTTTACCAAAAATATGAGGAAGAATATAAATCGGCCAAAACCGATGAAAAAAAATGTTTTTTTATATTTATTTTTTGGATTTGTATTTTAGCAAAAAGTAAGAAACTTTTTTTTTTTTTGCAAAATTGTCGCTCTTCTTTTGTTTATAGCGGTGATCAGAAATGACGCAGAGGCGATCAAATACCACCAAAAGAAAGCTCTATTTGTGGGAAAAAAAGGATGCAAATTTTGTTTGGGTACAACGTCGCACGACCGCGCAATTGTCAGTTAAAGCGACGCAGTGCCGAATCGCAAAAAGTGCTCTGGTCCTAAAGTGGGAAATCCTTCCGGGGCTTAAGTGGTTAATAAACAAAGTCCACTTGTGTGCAATTTAATCTCAGTATAAATACAGCTGTTCTGTGAGGTCCTCAGAGGTTTGTTAGAGAACCTTAGTGAACAAACAGCATCATGAAGGCCAAGCAACACACCAGACAGGTCAGGGATAAAGTAGTGGATAAGCTTAAAGCAGGGTTAGCTTATAAAAAAATATCCCAAGCTTTGAACATCTCATGGAGCACTGTTCAATCCATCATCCAAAAATGGAAAGAGTATGGCATAACTGAAAACGTACCAAGACATGGCCGTCCACCTAAAATATCAGGCCAAGCAAGGAGAGCATTCATCAGAGAAGCAGGCCCATGGTAACTCTGGAAGAGCTGCAGAGATCCACCGCTCAAGTGGGAGAATCTGTCCACAGGACAACTATTAGTCGTGCACTCCACAAATCTGGAAGAGTGGCAAGAAGAAAGTCATTGTTGAAGGAAAGCCATAAGAAGTCAGGTTTGCAGTTTGTGAGAAGCCGTGTGGGGGACACAGCAAACGTGATCAAATGAGACCAAAATTGAACTTTTTGGTCTAAAAGCAAAACGCTATTTGTGGCAGAAAATGAACACTGCACATCACCCTGAACCCACCATCCCCACTGTGAAATATGGTGGTGGCAGCATCATGTTGTGGGGATGCTTTCCTTAAGCAGGGACAGGGAAGTTGGTCAGAGTTGATGGGAAGATGGATGGAGCCAAATACAGGGCAATCTTAGAAGAAAACCTGTTAGAGTCTGCAAAAGACTTAAGACTGGGGCGGAGGTTCACCTTCCAGCAGGACAACGACCCTAATCGTACAGCCAGAGCTACAATGGAATGGTTTAGATCAAAGCATATTCATGTGTTAGGATGGCCCAGTCAAAGTCCAGACCTAAATCTAATTGAGAATCTGTGGCAAGACTTGAAAATTGATGTTCACAGATTGCTCCCCATCCAATATGACAGAGCTTGAGAAATTTTGCAAAGAAGAATGAGCAAAAATTTCCTCTCTAGATGTGCAAAGCTGGCAGAGACATCCCCAAAACTTGCAGTGAAAGGAGGTTCTACAAAATATTGACTCAGGGGGCCTGAATACAAATGCACGCCACACTTTTCAAATATTTATTTGTAAAAAAAAATTGAAAAATGTTTATCATTTTCCTTCCACTTCACAACTTTGTGCCATGTTGTGCTGGTTTATCACAAAAAATCCCAATAAAACACATTTACGTTTTTGGTTGTAACATGACAAAATGTGGAAAATTTCAATGAATGGAAGTATGAATATTTTTTCAAGGCATTGTAGATTACTCATTCCTTTTGACAAACTGGCCAAACATGGTTAGATTTTCATTGGAACACTCGAAGAAAAATTGTTGGTCAGAACATTCTTTTTTTTTTTAACCACTTGACCTCCACATGATTTATCCCCATTCATGACCAAGCCACTTTTTGAGACACGGCACTGCATTACTTTAACTGACAATTGCGCGGTCAAGTATTTGATCACCACTGCATTTTTTTTTTGCACTATAAACAAAGAAAAAACTATTTTGAAAAAAAAAATACTTTCTACTATAAAACATATCCAATAAAAGAATGTAAAAAAAATCGAATTTCTTCATAAATTTAGGACAATATGTATTCTGCTACATGTTTTTGGTAAAAAAAAAAATCCCAACACATGCAAGTTATAGCATCTACAAACTATGGGATATACAGTATCTCACAAAACTGAGTACACCCCTCACATTTTTGTAAATATTTTATTATATCTTTTCATGTGACAACACTGAAGAAATGACACTTTGCTACAATGTAAAGTAGTGAGTGTACAGCTTGTATAACAGTGTAAATTTGCTGTCCCCTCAAAATAACTCAACACACAGCCATTAATGTCTAAACCGCTGGCAACAAAAGTGTGTACACCCCTAAGTGAATATGTCTGTCACGTACCTGGTGGATGAGTCTGGCTTATGCAGTGGGTAACCTCCCTTACAACCCTGACTCGGCAACCCCTGGTAGAGTAGACAGGTGGCTCGGGAGTGCAGGATGACACGAGGGTCGGACTGGGTCACTGGTGTTGATAGGAAGTCCGTAGGTGCACTCATGCACAAGAAGCATGGTCGTACAGGCTGGGTCGAGAAGCTGGCTGGCAGTGCAGTACAGAAGGAGCAGGCAGATGGATGGTCGGATTCAGGCAGGGCCGTCAACAGGCGGGCAGCAGATGTATAGAAGGGCTAGGCAGGAGGGTGGCCTTAGGCAATCCAGGGGTCGGTGCAGGCAGAAATCAGCAAAGTCAGGCAGGCCGGGTCGTAGGAACAGGTAATCAGAGTACAGGCAGATCAGGAACACATACTACATGCTGTATCTCAGACAGCACTTCCTGCATGGTGTGCAGGGTTGAAATAGAGTTGTTTGGCGCCGTTTCTGGCGCGTGCGCGCGCGAACGCGCATTAGCGACCAGGAAGTGTATTTTGGCAGGATTTTCTCTAACATTGCCCCCCCCCAAGGGGCAGCCTCCGGATGCCCAGTTGGGCCTTTAGCTCCGGGTGAGTCCTCCAGAAAAGCCGAATAAGCTCTTTGGCATGGATGTGTTCTTCGGGCTCCCATGAGTTCTCTTCAGGTCCATACCCTTTCCACTTGATCAAGAATTGTGTCACACCCCCTCTCACTCTGCAGTCGAGAATTGCCTCGACGACATAGTCTTCCTCACCATCCACTATGATGGGCTCAGGAGGAGCCGATCTCCTCCCCGGAAAGTAGTCCTTGGTTACTGGTTTCAACAGGGACACGTGAAATACCGGGTGCACCCGAAGAGAAGGGGGGAGGTTCAGCTCATACGCCACCTTATTGATTCTCCTCTTGACTTGGAAAGGGCCGATGAACTTTGGTCCTTTGAGGGGCAGGCCAATTTTAAGTTCTTAGTTGCGAGCCAAGCTTGGTCGCCTGGATGCAGGTCCAGTTCCCCTCTCCTTCCTCTGTCGAACATCCGTTTGTTATATTCCTGCGACCGGAATAATGTCTCCCGCAGGAGCCTGTTGTTCTCCACTAGGAAAGCAGCCATGTCCTGGACAACAGGCACTGAGCTATCCGGAGCCAGGTCGGGCAGGAAGGAGGGATGGTAGCCGAGGTTCGCCCAGAACGGTGACTGATTGGTGGCAGAGTGGACTGCGTTGTTGTAGGCGAACTCGGCTACCGGCAGCAGAGAGACCCAGTCGTCCTGAGAGAACGAGTAGTAGCATCGGAGGTACTGCTCTAACGTCTGGTTCGTTCTCTCCGTCTGTCCGTTGGTCCGGGGGTGGTAAGTGGAGGAGAACGCCAGCTCGATTCTCAGCAGGGAGCAGAGGGCCTTCCAGACCCGAGAAGTAAATTGTACCCCTCAATCCGATACAATATTAGCTGGTAGTCCGTGGAGGGGAACTATCTCCTTAATAAAATTCTCTGCCGTTTGGTTGGCCGTCGGGGTGCCCTTCATGGGGATGAAATGGGCCATTTTGGTGAGGCGGTCCACGACCACAAAGATGGTACTAAATCCTGCAGACTGGGGCAGCTCGACTATAAAGTCCATATATATTTTGTTTTTCGGAAGCATCTACTTCCAGAGTGTAAGGAAGGGTAGTGTCTGGATGTTTGAGGACCTGAGCCATGGTGAAGAGTTGCTTTAGTCATTGAAAAGCTGCCTGCGCTTCAGGAGTCCAACGGAAGCGTGTGTTCTGCTTTGTGAGCTGGGTAATAGGGGCAATGACAGTGGAGAATCCCCTAATGAACTTCCGGTAGAAGTTAGCAAAGCCCACGAAGCGTTGGACTGCTTTCCTGTCGGTAGGTGCTGGCCACTCCACAATAGCGGAAACCTTCTGGGGGTCTATAGTAATACCGGACACGGAGAGTATGAAGCCCAGGAAGGAGATGTCAGTACACTCGAAAGCGCACTTCTCAGCCTTAGCATACAGGCCATGTTGGCGGAGGCGGCTCAGTACACTTTTGAAGTGCCCCCGGTGCTCCTCCAATGATGACGAAAAAATTAGGATGTCATCCAGGTATACCACTACGAATACGTGAAGAAAGTCCCGGAAGATGTCGTTTACTAGATGCTGAAAAGTGGCCGGGGCGTTTCAGAGCCCAAACGGCATGACTAAGTATTCGTAGTGGCCAAAACGGGTTCGGAAGGCCGACTTCCACTCGTCCCTCTCTCTGATGCGGATGAGGTTATAGGCCCCTCTCAGATCCAATTTAGAGAAGAACGAGGCCGACCCGAGTCTTTGGAATAATTCCGGGACCAGAGGCAAGGGATAACGGTTCTTAACCGTGATCTTGTTGAGATCCCTGTAGTCGAGTACTACAGTCAACTACCCTGTAGTCAGGTAATCAGAGTACAGGCAGATCAGACAGCACTTGCTGCAGGGCATGCAGGGTTGAAATAGAGCCGTTTGGCGATGTTTCTGGCTCGTGCACGCGCATTAGCGGCCAGGATTGTATTTTGGCAGGATTTTCTCTAACAATGTCCAAATTGGGCCCAAAGTGTCAATATTTTATGTAGCCACCATTATTTTCCAGCACTGCCTTAACCCTCTTCGGCGTGGAGTTCACCAGAGCTTCACAGGTTGGCACTGGAGTCTTCTTCCACTCCTCCATGGCGACATTACGGTGGGTGTTAGAGACACCACCCTCTGTTTGAGTATGCCCCACAGACGCTCAATAGGGTTTAAGTCTGGAGACATGCTTGGCCAGTCCATCAATTTTACCCTCAGCTTCTTTAGCAAGGCAGTGGTCATCTTGGAGGTGTGTTTGGGGTTGTTATCATGTTGGAATACTGTCCTGCGGTCCATGCTATGCTTCAGTTTGTCACAGTGCATGTTGGTATTCATGGTTCCCTCAATGAACTGTAGCTCCCCAGTGCCGACAGCACTCATGCAGCCCCAGACCATGATACTTCCACCACCATGCTAAACTGTAGGCAAGATACACTTTTCTTTGTACCCCTCACCTGGTTGCCGCCACACACACTTGACACCATCTGAACCAAATATGTTTATCTTGGTCTCATCAGACCATAGTACATGGTTCCAGTAATCCATGTCCTTAGTCTGCTTGTCTTCAGCAAACTGTTTGCAGGCTTTCTTGTGCAGCATCTTTAGAAGAGGCTTCCTTCTGGGGTGACAGCCATGCAGACCGATTTAATGCAGTGTGCGGCGTATGGTCTGAGCACTGACAGGCTGACCACCTACCTGTTCAACCTCTGCAGCAATGCTGGCAGCACTCATATGTCTAATTCCCAAAGACAACCTCTGAATATGACGCTAAGCACGTGCACTCAACTTCTTTGGCCGACCATGGCAAGGCCTGTTCTGAGTGGAATCTGTCCTGTTAAACCGCTGTATGATCTTTTCCACCATGCTGCAGCTCAGTTTCTGGGTCTTGGTAATCTTCTTACAGCCTAGGCCATCTTTATGTAGAGTAACAATTATTTTTTTCAGATCCTCAGAGAGTTCTTTGCCATGAGGTGCCATGTTGAACTCCCATGTAATTAGTATGAGAAAGTGAGAGCGATAACCCCAAATTTAACACCCCTGCTCCCCATTCACACCTGAGACCTTGTAACATTAATGAGTCACATGACACCGGGGAAGAAAAATGGCTAATTGGGCCCAATTTGGACTTAGAGGTGTATTCACTTTTGTTGCCAGTGGTTTAGACATTAATGGCTGTGTGTTGAGTTATTTTGAGGGAACAGCAAATTTACACTGTTATACAAGCTGTACACTCACTACTTTACATTGTAGCAAAGTGTCATTTCTTCAGTGTTGTCACATGAAAAGATATAATAAAATATTTACAAAAATGTGAGGAGTGTACTCACTTTTGTGAGATACTGTATACTAGAATTTTATTTATTTTTATACTGGTAATGGTGGCAATCAGTGACTTATAGCAGGACTGTGATATTACAGTGGTCAATAGGACACTAATATACACTTTGTTGGAACCAGAGACACTAATACAGTGATCAGTGATAAAAATATTCACTTTTACTGTACTAATGACACTGGCTGGGAAGGGGTTAAACATCTAGGGCAATCAAAGGGTTTACTATGTGTGCTGCTTTTACTAGGCGAAGAGATGGATTTTAGTTCCTGCTTTGCAGAAACACAAAATGTATCCCTTCCCCCCTATCAGAACAGAACTTTGCCTTGTTTATATAGGGTGTCTCTGCCTGTTGATCGGCAGGTGTCGGCAGACATTGAGTGCCCATGTCACGTACCTGGTGGTTGAGTCTGACTTATGCGGGGGCAACCTCTCTTACGGCCCTGGTTCGAGTGCCCCTGATGGTGGAGACAGGGAGCTCTAGAGCACGGGGGGGGGGCACGAGGGTTGGACTTGATCACAGATGATAGGTGAAGGTCCACAGGAGCTTGTGCAGGCAGAAGAGTGGTGGTACAGGCCAGGTCGGTAACAAGCTGGCAGTGCAGTACAAGTGGTTCAGGCTGGCGGATAGTCGGGTACAGGCAGGGTCGGCAACGTGCGGGCAACAGAAGTAAAAGGGGTCAGGCAGAAGAATAGTCGTAGGCAGGCTGAAGGTCAGGGCAGGCAGCAGGTAAACAAATTCCAAAGGGGAAACCGGGGTCACGGGTACAGGAAGGCTCCCAGAACGCTGGGGTCACAGGTGCAGGAAAGCTGTAAAAAGGACAGCACTGACTGCAGGGTGCTGAG
Organism: Glandirana rugosa; assembly: GCA_018402905.1. Lineage (NCBI taxonomy): Eukaryota > Metazoa > Chordata > Amphibia > Anura > Ranidae > Glandirana > Glandirana rugosa. The sequence goes on along the minus strand of BLSH010535872.1, from coordinate 849,746 downwards.
GGCTTAAATGGTCGTTTTGGCGCCAATGCCGGTGCACACACTACGTGCGCCCGCGCATAGGCCTTTCAATGGCCCTGGGTGGTTCCTTACAGCCCAGCACTTGCAGATTGGATTCTGCTCTGAATAATCACAGCAGAAGCACCCCGCTGGCAGCGCAAGCGTGCCCCCTGCAGGTGGAAGTGCAGGATCACGTATATATACGTGATCCGGTGCACACCTGCCACCCTGTAGCAGTAAAACTGCTATAGGATGGTCAACAAGTGTTAAACAAAGAACTTTTTGAAATCTTCCAGGTATATAAACAAAATATGTAGCACTCAAGTGATTCAGTACAGATACTACTAAGTCAATATAATGCAAAGGCCGCATAGCATCATCTAGCAATAGTCTGACATGTGCACAGTAAACACAGGAATAAGTGGACATAAAACACAGTTGCAAAAGGAGGATAACTAAATGCAATCACCCAGCCTCTAAAGGGGGACACATGGCAGGACTCCTGAGTACCTCCAGAAGGGCAAAGAATCCAAAAATAACTCAGGAAAGGGGGACAACAGGACAATGGAAGGAACGGGGGAAGCTGGAAAAAGGAAGGAGAGGATGAGGAAGGGAAGGGAAGGGGATAAAACAACATTCTTTTTTTGCCATCTTTCAACTAGTTTTGCTTGAAAGCCTTTAAAGTGGTTCTAAAGCCTATGAGGTTTTTCACCTTAATGCATAAGATGCATTAAGGTGAAGAAACGTATGTGCTTCAGCTCCCCTCAGATCCCCCCTTTTTCTTACCCGATCCGATCCAGCAATGTGCAGAGCAGTGGCTCCCGCCACTGTCTCCCTCCTCATTGGACAGATTGTCAATCAAAAGCTGTGACATGGGGGGGCAGAAGATGGACGCCACCAGCACAGGGGACAGTGCTGGACATCGCAGGCTTTGTTTGCAGGTGAGTGGCACATAATGGGCTACTATGCAATGCATAGTAGCCCATTATGCGTCTACATTACAGGGGCATGTAGAGGAAAGTAAACCCCATCTGGGTCTACTTTCTCTTTAATGCTTACTGAACTTTACTGAACGAAGGCCTTTTGTGAATATAGTGGTTAGTGTAGATCAGTTATATCCCTACATGTTCATACAATACTGGGCAGATGACAGCATACATGCTGCAACATAGACAACTTTCTCTTATAGCTAATCTGTCAAAGACCAGAATTAAAGTATTTGTTAACCTAAAAAAAAGAAATTGGATCCTGTTCTCTTAAAGCATTTTATACAGCACAGTGCTTGTGCCGTGTAATTTGACCCCCTGTATCACCTGAAATACCTGACCGATCCTGCCAGTTTCAACCCTCCCCTGTGTACTTTGACTCCGTTATATCAGGGCTCCAGAGTCCTGACACCGGAGTCACCCATACGTGCCTTTGTCATCCGCAGCCTGCTCTGTGTCTCCTCTGCTCTCCCCCCCTCCTCTCCCACCTCCCCTCTCTGCCTATCAGCGCCCCTATCCTCTCCTCTGGCTCTAATAAAAACATCTTTTTTAATTTAAATAGTTCCCTCTGCTAAAAACACTAACCTCCCCAGTGGATGTAATTTATAGAAATAAGCTGTATAATAGCTTAATTCAGATCGCCATTTGGCGCTCAGGTGACTGCCCGCCTGTCTTCTCCTCTCCTCGTGTCAGCTGACATCAGGGGGGTTTCCCAGCACTTTCCCCTGTGGCTAACACATTGGGACAGAAGTCCAGCGGGCAGTCAGCTGAGCGCTGAACGGTGCTCTGAAGTAAGCTATTATACATCTGTTATTTCAGGTTATTTTGTAGCACTACGATTTATGTAGCACTTTACATATTGTATAATCACATCAGTTTCTCTCTTCAAGGAGCTTACAATCTAAGGTCACTACCTCAAACGCATACTAGTGCCAATCTAGACAGGAGCTAATTATCCTACCAGCATTGCTTTGGAGCATGGGAGGAAATTCACCCAAGCATGGGGAGATCTTGCAAACTCCCTGCAGTTTGTGTCCTGGTTGGGATTCAAGCCTAGGACCCTTTGGTCCTTGGCTTGAATCCCAACCAGGACACAAAATGCATAATGTTGAATGAGAAACTCTCTGCAATACTTAAAGTAGAGTTCCACCCAAAAGTGGAACTTCCGCTGGTTGGATTCCTCCCGCCCTCAGGTGTCACATTTGGCACCTTTCGGAGGGGAGGGGGGGACACCTGTCTTTAGACAGGTGTCCTTTTCCACACATCCGGGAGCTCTGGCCGGCCGCCAACGTCAGCAGCCCGGCTCCCTCCTCCCTGCTCGCTCTGCTACTGGCCGCCTGGCCAATAGCAGAGCGCAGCGGAGCCTCGCGCATGCACAGTAAGGTGCCTGCCGTGAAGCTGTAATGGTACACGTCCGGGTTTCCTTACCCGCAATGGACGCGGCTGCACCCGACCCCCGATCCGAAGATCGGCAGCGGGTGCAGACATCGCTGGACTCCAGGACAGGTAAGTGTCCTATTTTTAAAAGTCAGAAGCTACTGTATGTGTAGCTGCTGACATTTAATTTATTTTTCCCTGACGGACCTCCGCTTTAACAATAATGCCCAACCAAAATTTCTCAAAATATGGTCTCCATGGCTAGATAATAGCCACTCCTCACTTTCACGCTAACTTATTGTCCAGAGTAATAGAGAAATCATGCCCCCCCCCCAAAAAAAATCCGTACTAAAGAGATAATGAGACCTGTTATTCAATCGCACTT
>BLSH010535872.1:824739-837987 GCA_018402905.1 Glandirana rugosa | reverse complement strand
CTTTTACTCAATGGACCTGTTTTATTTCTAGTTATAAGAGCACAAGTTCGAAACACCCAACTCAAATTATACAAGATTAAACTCAACCCACAAAGCTTGAACACGAGAATATTGATCTTTATTTTGTCCAGGTAACTCATTTTCAAATCTCAATGGACCTAGCTGAAAATAACTGTCATTTTTTTAAATGAAGATCCTTATCCTGCTGTGTTTGCTTTGTCATGTGTGCCTAATTTAAGCTACCCTACTTGTTAAAACCTGGTGCTTAGAAGACCCATGCTGTTCAATTTCACCAGAGCCATTTCACGTTAATGGGAAAGTCTTATTATATACAGTATACTATACTAAATACCGTTCCCTTTTCAGAATGGCAACTTTGTAATATGAATAGAAATGATCTGCTAATGGAAGTTTCCGGATTTCTCATCAAGGAAGGGAGTTTTGAATACAATGAAACATCTTGCAGAGAATGTCTGAATTTATTTTTTAATTATTTTAGTGGAATACCAGAGAAAAGCGTGAGAAGCTGACGGAGTTGATGTTTGAGCATTACCACGTTCCAGCATTTTACCTCTCCCGAAGTGCAGTTCTCTCAGCGTATCCTTCTTGATGCTTGCCATATCAGGTGTTTACTGGCTACCAGTAGGTAAGTGGACTGACCTGGCAAGTAGGCTATATATATGTATTTTTGATATGTCTTTATCTCACACCAGTTCATTGATGCTTCTATCCCCTGCCTCCTCTAAGACTGAGCAAAGATGGGTGATCACTCAGTTCTCAGTATTCAGTGAGCAGAAGACTGTCAGTCACTGGTTCTCTGCTCTGCCCCTGCAGTGCTCACTGGAACACTGGGCTGTGCAGGGGGCAGGAGCAGCTGGCTCAGGCTCATAGCAGCACACGAAGAGGCTGAACCAGCTGCTGGTCAGGCATCTGGGTGCATCCCAACATTATTGTAGGGATCTCCACAGACTGTGCTCTGTGATGTCAGCCAACAGCAGAACTAAGTGTACTCCTGTGACCCCCAGGAAAAGAAGAGCTTTGCCCATACTTCTCCTTTAATGTACAGTCCATTTATGGACATTGTTCACATTTCCTCTGCTTTTGTAAAAAAAAAAAAAAAAACTTTGCAATTTTTAAAAAAATATTTTGCAATATCTTCTGCAGCCCTTGTTCTGTTTGTACAGGACTTGACCATGAAGCCACATTGATAATATTAGTCCCTAGAGCTGTTTGTTCTGTGCAGGAATCAATTTATTACAACTTATTTTTTTTAATACTTCCTATTTTGTGCACTTTGATAAATGAGTCTCAATGGTACCAGTTTAGACACAACAAATGGCTTTCCACTTTAAAAAAAAGTGATCAACTGTTTGTGTGTGTTCACTGATAGAAATGTAAAATACTTCTTAAAATGACTTTAACATGTACCAAGATTATCAAACCCCGCTTTTTTTAAAAAAAATAGCTTTCGGCACTTTAGTAAGTAAGTCAGTGAACAGAAGAAGCTTATATTTGGTAAAAGTACAAATATACAAACATTTTTTACTCTGGTTCTTTACAGGTTTTAAAATGAAAATAAACATTTATTCAGAGAATTATAGAGGCTACCCTCTCTGACCTACCTTGGCATTACATCCTGAGAAAATGACACCCAAATAAACTATAATACTTACAGTGCCTTGAAAAAGTATTCATACCCCTTGACATTTTCCACATTTTGTCATGTTACCACCAAAAACATATATGTATTTTATTGGGATTTTATGTGATAGACCAACACAAAGTGGCACATAATTGTGAAGTGGAAGGAAAATGATAAATGGTTTTCAAAATTCTTTACAAATAAATATGTGAAAAGTGTGGCATGCATTTGTATTCAGCCCCCCTCAGTCAATACTTTGTAGAACCCCCTTTCGATGAAATTACAGCTGCAAGTCTTTTGGGGGTGTCTCTACCAGCTTTGCACATCTAGAGAGTGAAATTTGATATGCTTTGATCTAAACCATTCCATTGTAGCTCTGGCTATATGTTTAGGGTCGTTGTGTTTCTGGAAGGTGAACCTCGCCCAAGTCTCAAGTCTTTTGCAGACTCTAACAGGTTTTCTTCTAAGATTGCCTGTATTTGGCTCCATCCATCTTCCCATCAACTCTGACCAAATTCCCTGTCCCTGCTGAAGAAAAGCATCCCCACAACATGATACTGCCATCACCATGTTTCACGGTGGGGATGGTGTGTTAAGGGTTATGTACGGAGTTAGTTTTTCCACCACATATAGCATTTTGCTTTTAGGCCAAAAAGTTAAATTTTGGTCTCATCTGACCAGAGCACCTTCTTCCACATGTTTGCTGTGTCCCTCACATGGCTTTTCACAAACTGCAAATGGGACTTCTTATGGCTTTCTTTCAACAATGACTTTCTTCTTGCCATTCTTCCATAAAGGCCAGATTTGTGGAGGGCACGACTAATCGTTGTTCCGTGGACAGATTCTCCCACCTGAGCTGTGGATCTCTGCAGCTCCTCCAGAGTTAACATGGGCCTCTTGGCTGCTTCTCTGATTAATCCTCTCCTTGCTCGGCCTGTCAGTTTAGGTGGATGGCCATGTCTTGGTAGGTTTGCAGTTGTGCCATACTCTTTCCATTTTTGGATGTTGGATTGAACAGTGGTCTGTGAGATGTTCAAAGCCTGGGATATTTTTTATAACCTAACCCTGCTTTAAACTTCTCCACAACTTTATCCCTGACCTGTCTGGTTTGTTTCTTGGCATTCATGATGCTGTCTGTTCACTAAGGTTCTCTAACAAACCTCTGAGGGCTTCACGGAACAGCTGTATTTATACTGAGATTAAATTACACACAGGTGGACTTTATTTACTAATTAGGTGATTTCTGAAGGCAATTGGTTCCACTAGATTTTAGTTAGGGGTATCAGAGTAAAGGGGGCTGAATACAAATGCATGCCACACGTTTCACATATTTATTTGTAAAACGTTTTGAAAATCATTTATCATTTTCCTTCCACTTCACAATTATGTGCCACTTCCCAATAAAATACATTTACGCTTTTGGTTGTAACATGACAAAATGTGGTAAATTTCAAGGGGTATGAATACTTTTTCAAGGCACTGTATATTAAGTTTGGCACATGGTTTACATTAGTATTATTAATATTATACAGGATTTATATAGTTCCAACAGTTTGTACAGTGTATCTGATGAAACCCTAATAGTACTAAGCTTGCATAATTTGAGCATCCGCTCTCTTCTTTGGATGCGTTGTAAATGTAATTGTTAGTGGCCCTAGCTGGCTCAACATCCAACACTAGTGCCTGGTATAATTATTTTTTTGGATACTTGTCTGGCTGTCACAAGGATACAGTAGTTTTAACACTTTCTGATACAGTACCTGGAACAAATATGCAGCCAGTGATTTCACAGGCAAGCAATAGAGATGGGCAATAAACATTCTGAGGAAAGGTCAGGAATGGCAGCCTGCATATTTCCTGCAGTTTCATCTTACAAATGTTTACTAAAAATGCATTTTTGTCCTCTTTGATGGGTGTTATACCATTCCTGTTACAATTAAAAACGGAAATCAGACAATTATCCACTGATCAGCCTACTCTCTATAAGTATGATAGTATGGTATTCTAAGGGTCAATACATTCAGCTCTTGTTGGAGCCCTCATTGCTTTTCTTACAATTACATTGCTTGTGATCATGTATTTACGTGTCATTTTCCTGAATGCTATGTACCTACAATTTATGCTGTACTCATTGTGCTATTCTTTTTGTCTGAAAAAAACAAAACAACCAACAATAACAACAAAATGTCCCCTATTAATTCAGCTTGGGTGGCAACTATGGCTCCTTCCATGTATACAGTGGAGTAGTAAGCATAGCCACCCTAGGAAAATACGTGTTTTCTTGCAGGATTACCAGGTTAAAAAGGCAATAAGCCTAAAAAAAAGAAAAATTATACAATCACCACATCTAATGACAGGTAAGTTGCAATATAATACATTTCTGCTGTTGAGTTTAGATACGTTGCAAAGTGCCCTTGAAAACGGAAGAGATTCAAACGTTCATCCTTTGTCATACATTTTAAAGTTATGCACTTGGGGGCTAAGAATATGCATGTATCGTACATACTAGGGGGAGTACAACTGGGGGGGAATCCATAGTGGAGAAGGATCTGGGGGTTTTGGTAGATCATAAGCTTAATAATGGCATGCAATGCCAAGCTGCGGTTTCCAAAGCAAGCAAAATCCTTTCTTGTATTAAGAGAGGTATGGACTCCAGAGATAGAGACATTATTTTGCCCCTGTACAAATCATTAGTAAGACCTCATCTGGAATTTGCAGTTCAGTTTTGGGCACCAGTTCTCAAAAAGGATATCGGGGAACTGGAGAAAGTGCAAAGAAGGGCAACCAAACTAATAAGAGGCATGGAGGAGCTTAGCTATGAGGAAAGATTAGAGGAACTAAATTTATTCTCTCTTGAGAAGAGGAGATTAAGGGGGGATGTGATAAACATGTACAAATACATAAGTGGTCCATATAGTGAACTTGGTGTTGAGTTATTTACTTTAAGGTCATCACAAAGAACAAGGGGGCACTCTTTACGTCTAGAGGAAAAAAGATTTCATCTCCAAATACGGAAAGGTTTCTTCACAGTAAGAGCTGTGAAAATGTGGAATAGACTCCCTCCAGAGGTGGATTTGGCCAGCACGGTTAATTGCTTTAAAAAAGGCCTGGATTCTTTCCTTAATGTAAATAATATAACTGGGTACTAACATTTTTAGGTAAAGTTCATCCAGGGTGAATCCGATTGCCTCTCGGGGGATCAGGAAGGAATTTTTTCCCCCGCTATAGCAAATTGGATCATGCTTTGCTGGGGTTTTTTTTTGCCTTCCTCTGGATCAACTGTGGGTGAAGGATTGTAGATGGGATTGTATGGTTATATATCATTTTTCTATTTTTTTGTTTTTGTTTTTTTTTGGTTGAACTAGATGGACTTGTGCCTTTTTTCAACCTGACTAACTATATCATTTTCCTTGGGTTTGAACATGAATGGATGCTTTAAGGCAATAAAGACACCCTCCTAAATGAGAACCATGGTTTTACTTTATAAATGACACTTTATAAGCTGTCAGTAAATGAAATACAAAGAGCAGATAGATATCACTGCCACAGTACAAGAATTCCTTTACTGATAAAATCAGATTCAGTAGTGGACGGAATACTGGTTTGATTTTGGATAGTGGATCTAAATATACAACAGCCATTCCAGTGCGTGATGGAAACATAATTCATAAAGGTAAGCATTAACTTTATCATTATGTCAAGCTCTTATGACCAATACTTGACCAATACTTTTAATTAAAATGACTTTTGTGTCTTTTACCATTTTGTAAAAAGACTTGATTAAAGTTGACGTTTTAATGCTCTAACAGATCTTACCTAACTGCATGTGGCCAGCATGATGTCCTCATACAATCATTTTTGATTTGTAAACCTTGTGTTGATCTATTTTTTTTTTTTTCCCTGTGTGGGAGACTTCATTTATTATACCATTTAGTTGTTTTTGTAAAAGAAAACCATTTAAGTTAAAAGAGAAGACAAGGTGTTTGTGCGACAGCATCAAAAGAATTGAAAGAACAATTGTGATTTTTTATTTATTTTAATTCAGGTACTTATATAGTGCCATCAATTTAAGCAGCACTTTACATATACATTGTACATTCACATATTAAATAATGAATGTTATGTGTGTGGTCAACACTAGTATTAATACAAAAAATAATTGTAAAGATGAATTCCAGGCAAACAGCTAACACACAATAGGAACAAATATATCTGAATGCTCTAACCCAGTGGTCTCCAAACTGCGGCCCATGGGCCAGATGCGGCCCCTTGCTTGCTTTTATCCAGCCTTTGGAACACTATTTCATCCACTAATACAAACAATGGGGCACAATTCCTCCCAATGACACCAACGATGGGGCACAATTTCTCCCAATGACACCAAAGATGGGGCACAATTCCTTCAAATGAGACCAACGATAGGGCACAATACCTCCTAATAACATCAACGATTGGGCACATTTCCTCCCAATGACACCAATGATGAGGCACAATTTATCCCAATGACGCCAACAATATATATGATAATTATATTCCTCCAAATGATGCCAATGATGGGGCACAGTACCTCTCAATAACACCAACTATGGGCACAATTTATCCCAATGACACCAACGACTGAGCACAAGGACTCCCACTGAAAAACTATGAGGCATTATTTTTTCCCACTGACTTTGGGGCCTTTTCTATTCCTAATACTCACAGTCTGGCCCCCCTAAACTCTGAAATACAGTAAACTGGCCCTTTGTTTAGAAAGTTTGGAGACCCCTGCTCTAACCCATCAATGTCCTTCCAGACCCTGGCCCTCACTACCTGTGACTGGACATTAAATGAGAAGTAGCACGCTAAAGAAGTCATCCCCTTGCTCTGCCCTCTAATAAACGTGTGACTGATAGCAATAAAGCTCTGGTTGGCACCTAGTGCTGCCCCTCCCTCTCCCAATCTGAATGCTGCTGTACGGGGAATTTTGGGTCATTTTACACCTGTGCACTTGAATTGTCATATGTTTCTGATACTTGTTACTGCATGCACTGCAGAAAAATAAACTGATGTAGCCATACAGGAGGCTAATATATAGACCAGTTTAAGTACTCATGCTAGTTTTAGTTAAAAATGAAGATAAAGCGTAAATCTACTTTTACTGAACTTACACTTATATTGCGCCGGTTCCCTCCCTGTTCATCCCTGGCAAATCACACACTTACCTGTCCACACTTAACCAAATCTTGCTGGATTGAGTCTTGCTCCTCCAGGGCATTAATTTGCTACAATGGACAGTTTGAATTCTTGTCTTCACAATACCAAAGACTTTTTTGCAATACATTGTGATATCTTAATTTCATAGTATTTAAAAGAAGTGAGATGTTATGAAATTATTTTAAAGAGTTACTCCACTTTTGTTGAAAAAAAAAAAAACATTCCCCTCTGGGTGACTTATGTATAGTACACAGATTTTAACAAATGTTTTTGCAGATTCCTACCTTTTTATTCTGAAGAAATCCCTGTGTGTTTCTCTGTGCCCCTGAGTCTAACGAGAGTGGTTTCATAATTATCAACCAGCTGCTGCAGAATGAGGGCACTAATGAGGAAAGTGGCAGGGCCTGCATCCCTTTGACTTTTTTTTCCTATTGAGATTATCTTGGCAAAAATTAAATTTTTGCTGCCAGGGATACCAAATATATGGCTTGTATCTTAGTGTCAACTTCTGGCAAAATCAGTGAGCCAATCACACAAACAGAAAATTATGTTTCTGGGGGGCATTCTGTACACTTTTTGTGTGCAGAACACCTCCAGGTAGCCATATTGCACTTTACAGAAAATGACAGTGGCTGCAGATTGAAAAGGAAAGGGAATTTTTAATAACATTCAATTACAATATGACTTCAATTATCGCAGTTGTATATGCTAGATTTTTTTTTATTTGCTATTTTTTTCCCATGTAAGTGGAGTTACCCTTTAAAAAGACGAACATGAATGATGAAATTGCCAACTTGTTCTGAAAATGATAGTTACCAGACTGCCATGCATCCAGTGCTGGATTTAGACCTTGGGGGCCCCAGGCCACTTCAAGTTTGGGGGCTCCTCTACTCTCTGCCAATTTTGTCTGACAATCTGCTATGTCATTTTGGTCAAAATCCAGGGCCAATCCTGTCCTAAATTTGACCAATCTACCCTAATCGAGTTCACAGTGTTGGATTCACCCCTTGATCTAATCAGGGTCAAGCGGGAGAGTTAGCTTCTTTCTTATGTTTCTCACTGAGATACAGAATATTGATGCTGGTCATTAACTTCACTGCCATGTGATGGGGTCAGAGCTGATGGTTGTAACTTTGCAACATTTTTCAAACTTTTCCCTTGCCCCACCTGCTTGTATCTCCTAAACAAGGCAATAAATTCTATGACACAGTTATGTTAAAACACACTTCTGGAATGGTAAAATAATTTGAGAAGTTGAAATGTAAAATATCTGCCAGAAGCCCTCATCCCTTTCTTTGCCTCTGAAATCAGGCTTAACTGTTCCATATCCTGACACCCACTTTGCTAACTTTTTTAATAAAAAAACTAATATTATAATTACATATTTTTTATAAAGGAGGTCTGGGGCCCCCTCTGGCAGGGAGGCCTGGAGCAATTTCCCCTTTTGTCCCCTATGAATATGGCACTGCATGCATCAGTGCTTTATGTCAGTGATCTGAAATATCTACACAGATAAGGACTTTTAATTTATCTGGTCGGCATACTTGTGACCCAGAATGAATTGAAGCCATTATCAGGATAGGTCAGGATAACAACCAGGTAACTTGCATTTTCAGCAGGTCAGCAATGGCAACCCTCTTATTTCCCTCAAGACAGGTTTCCTTTAACCACTTGCCAACCAGCCGCAGTCATTGTACTGTGGCAGGTTGGCTCATTCCCGCGAATCGCCGTCATTGTACGTCGGCTCGGGAACTCAATTTTGTGGGCTCACGCACGCCCACTGGCCAGTGGGGGGAGCCAATCAGTGGGTGGGGCAGACTCGATGTCCGCCGTCCACCCACGATCATTCCCTACAGTGACAGAATGGGGAACTGCCTGTGTAAACAAGGCAGATCTCCGTTCTGACAGAGGAGATCACACAGATCCTGTCTTTCTGCTACGCAGTAAGACGGATCGGTGTGTTTCCCCAGTCACACAGTCCCAGGGAACAACCAGGGAACACATTTAACCCCTTGATTGCCCCTGATGTTAATCCCTTCCCTGCCAATGTCATTAGTACAATAACAGTGCATATTTTTAGCACTGATTACTGTAATAATGTCACTGGTTCCCAAAAAAGTGTAAAAAATGTCAGTTATGCGATCTGTCCACCCCAATGTCGCAGTCCCGCTAAAAATCGCAGATCGCCGCCATTACTAGTAAAAAAAAATTAATAAAAATGCCATAAATCTATTCCCTATTTTGTAGACGCGATAACTTTTTGCACAAACCAATCAATATATGCTTATTGCGATTATTTTTTTTTACCAAAAATATGTAGAAGAATATATCGGCCTAAACTGAGGAAGAAATTAGTTTTTTTATATATTTTTTGGGATATTTATTATAGCAAAAAGTAAAAAATATTGCTTTTTTTTTTCAAAATTGTCGCTCTTTTTTTGTTTATAGCGCAAAAAATAAAAAACGCAGAGATGATCAAATACCACTAAAAGAAAGCTCTATTTGTAGGAAAAAAGGACATCAATTTTGTTTGGGTACAACGTCGCACGCCCACGCAATTGTCAGCTAAAGCGACGCAGTGCTGTATTGCAAAAAATGGCCCCTTCATTAAAGGAGAAATCCTTCTGGTCCTTAAGTGGTTAATGAAAACATGACTCGTTTTAAAATTCTCTATTATTATTGTTTTTTTGGCAGGTATTGTAAAATCTCCTGTTGCTGGAGACTTCCTTACTACACAGTGCAAAGAGTTATTTCAAGAGATGAATGTAGATCTGATTCCTCCATATATGATTGATTCAAAGGTAAGATAAACTAGCAAAAGAAAAACAGGTTTTTATGTGCTAGACAGGTTTAACATTTATGTAGATCCTAAATCTATTATTCAGTATGGCATCATGCCTCACTATATACAGTTTTTGGAAGCAAAAGGTTTTTAGCTGGAGATCCTGAAAGTAACAGCATTTCCTGTTGCAGGCTGACAACGCTAAGCCACTGAATCCCAATTAGCAGCGTTGTCAGTTTGCTGTGCTAGCTCCTTCAGTTGTTAGCCTGCCTATCTGAAAGATCTGAATGGTGGGCTAACGGTCAATTAAAGAAGAGTACACAGCCAGTTATCAACACAGCGGCTAAGGCCCCTTTCACACGGGCAGATAGAATGCAGCTTTTAGCTGTGGCTAGATGAAGTTATCTACCACAGCTATACTGTGGCAATGCTTTCCTATAGCCCCATTCACACTCTGCATTTAGCAACGGTTTCGTTACAGACGAATTTGTGCGATTAGAAAAAATGGATTGGAATGCGTCCAGGAACGGTGTTATGCAGCTAACCGCACCTATCTGCACGAATCCGCAGCTAAACTGTAATCTACGGATAGCAGAGGCAACAAGCATAGAAAATCAATAGGAAGCACTTCAGAAATGTCAAGAATGTTCCACTGCAGCTAAACGCAGCTGCACGTAAACGCAGCTAAACGCAATGCACAACTGTATGTAATCGTTGTGCCTGGAGTCTTGGAATTTCAAAATAACAAAACATGCTTTTAACAACGGCAGAACAGCCGCCCATGTGAAAGGGGCCTAATTGGGAGACAGTGGTGTAGAGTTGTCAGCCTGCAATATAAAGTGCTGTTGCTGGAAGGGTCCAGATTAAAATGTTTGCATCTAAAAGTTCTGCTTAAGAAGACAGTATATAGTGAGGCATAATGGTAAATGTAAAGAAAAATAGTTTTAGGGTTTACATATACCTTAGGGATATCTATGTGTTGCCTATAATCACCAGTTACGTTAAACTATATTGTGCTTTTCTAACATTTACTAAAAAAAACGGGGTTTGATTGATTGCTGTGCATAACACATTCACTTTTTACCTTTATACATCATAACTACTGCGTTATTTGACTGTACGTGCGCCATGGTCTCATTATGCTGTTTTATAACTTGTAGGAATCAGTACAGGAAGGAGCAGCAGCCCAATGGAATAGAAAAGAGAACCTGCCTCAAGTCACTGATTCTTGGCATAATAATATGTGCAATGTGAGCAAAATTAGATTGCACTGCAACATTTCTAGTTAAAACTTTTTTTTTTTAGATTCAATATATCTACTTTTTATTTTTTATAGCGTGTAGTACATGATTTCAAGTCAACAGTTCTTCAGGTTTCAAACACCATTTACCATGAGAAGTAAGCATGATCTTTGTATCTTTATTTTGCACCTGTGGCTCACATGGCCCTATAGAATAATGTGTGTTTTGTAAGCTTGTTTTCATATTCTTCACCTCTATACTGTGTAATATGGATATTCATGAAAATTACTATACTGACAATAATTGACTTAATATGACACGTTCTCTTGATTTCTCTAGTGTGGCTGCTAAGATACCCCCGGTGTCTTATGAGTTTCCTAATGGATACAACTGTAAATTTGGAGTGGACCGTTTAAGAATTCCTGAAGTGTTATTTAATCCTTCACTTGCTAAGGTCAGGTTATTAAGATATTGAAGTTATCCTTCGTGATGTCTTATCAAATTGTTTATAATACAATTACTTTTTAGTTTGTAACACAGCATTAAAGCGAAATTACACTTCATTTGAGCACCACAAACCAAAAATGCTATTTAATTCATTTTTATTATTCAAAGCAAAATCACCCATCCGTGCTTTATTTTGGTAAAGCCATATTAAAGCCTTGTTTTTGGTTTTTTTCTTAGTAACAAATATGTCACACTTACCTGCTCTGTGTAATGGTTTTGCACAGAGCAGCCAAGATCCTCCTCTTGTTGACTACCACGCTGGTGCTGGCTTCCCCCTCCTGTAAACTGCCCCCACAGCAAGCAGCATGCTCTGGGGCACCCAAGCAGGCATGTTCCTGAGTCACAGCTCTGTCCATTCACACATGAAGCCTCAGCTCAGCCCAGCCCCCTCCATCTCTTGATTGGTTCACTGACTGTGATTGACAAGAGTCGGAGCCTATCACTCTCACTGCTGCCAAAAGCCAATCAGGAGTGCGAATCCCTGGAGAGGCAAGGCGCTCATAGACATGGCTGGATTGAGAGGTGGCTCGGGTAAGTATTGGGGGGCTGTGCAGAAGGTTTTTTATAGGTAAAAACCATGTGCCTTTACAACCACTTTAAGAAACCACTTTGATAAACACCCCCTAGCATTGGCCGTCTTGAGTAAGGGCAGATGATTCATGTAACATTTACTTCCTGGAATCCACCTGCCCTTAGCTCAGCAGGAGAGCATGTGCTTAGGTGAGAAAGCCCCTGCTCCCCTCCTGAAGACTCCTGGGTTCTATGACATTATTTGCCTATGCTTGGAAACCAGGAAGTAACTGAAGAAATGTAAAAAATGTTTTTAAAACAAGCAAATATGATATACTTCCCTATCTATATACACTATATTTAATAATGCTAGCAGCAAAAGGATCAAAAATAATCAATATTGATTGAGAGAGTGAAGTTTCGCTTTAAATATTCACATTGTTAGTTTGACTGCAAGTACATAGTATAATAATACAGTGTTATTAGGTGTCTCTTTTTAGGGCCTTTTAGGAAAACATAGTTAGAATCATACATTCCCCATACTTTCCCTATCACAGCTAAAGCATATTGCTAATATGGTTGCTGTGATCTCACTAGGCCCGGATTGGCCATAGGGCACACTGGCACTTGCCCGGTGGGCCTTATGTCTTTGTGGGGCTGAGTTGCTCCTTGAGCCCCCACCACTACCAGGCCTCCCCGCGGCCAGCTGGCTGGCCGCCATTTTATTTTGGCCGTCAGGCCGGGGGGCGGAGACTACAAGTCACGTTACTTGTGACCATGAAGAGGGAGGGGATCTACGTGAGATGCTGCACAGGAAGAAAAGTGAGTGAAGCTCCCCATGTGTGTACTGCGCCTGGCTAGGAGGACCAGCTGCATATAGAGTAGGAGAATCCATCTCTTTATTTTTCTCCTTCTCCTACAGCCTCTGAAAGGCCGCTTTTCCTTCTCTCCCTCAAGTGAGCATTCAGAGGCTGTAGGAGAAAAATAAAGAGATGGATATCTTTTTTCTACTGCCCCCTAGTGCTCTCCAGCCCCCCCCCCAGTGCTTTCAGGCCCCCCAGTTTTCTCCAGGCCCCCCCAGTTCTCTCCAGCCCCCCCCCCAGTTCTCTCCAGGCCCCTCCAGTGCTCTCCGCCCCCAGTGCTTTCCACCCCCCCATGCTCTACATGCAGGCCCCCCAGTGCTCTCCACCCCCCATGCTCTTCAGGTCCACCCTTACTCTCCAGGTCCCCCCTTGCTCTCCAGGTCCCCCCTTAATCTCCAGGCCCCTCAGGGCTCTCGAGGCCCCCCAGTGCTCTCCAGGCTCCCCCAGTGCTTTCCAGTCCCCCAGTGCTCTCCAGGCTCCCCCCAGTGCTCTCCAGGCCCCCCCGTG
>BLSH010535872.1:777669-789598 GCA_018402905.1 Glandirana rugosa | reverse complement strand
ACTACTGGGTTTATTAACCCCTCTCTTCAGTTATTTCAGTCCAATCATTGACGTTACCAAAAATTAAAAAAATCGGTCCACTAAAAAAAATAAAATTAAAAGTAGTGTACGAATGTAGACAATTCGGACCCTAAAATGTTCGTTACTTAACGAAGGTATACGAACGTGTGACAATACGATAATTCCGATATACTTTCGCGAAGACATAATGATGTAACGTTTGGAAACCTTTAATCTAGATCGGATGCAGTTTCCTTGTCAAAAAAGAGATCAGCAGACAGGTCCTGTCGTGATCTCTCTATCTCGAGGAGGAGGCTTCCGTCCTTTGTGTTCCTAATTCAGAAATTTTCCCGCGGAGGGGAAGGAGAGGAGAGGAGAGGAAGGGGAGGCGCCCTTTTAAAGACTTAATCCTTGTGTTTCCTGCCTTCGGAGGAGGAGCTCTATCTCTCTAGTGCTGTCCTGGACAGACGACTAGAGAAAAAACTGTTCCTTTGACGTAGGCTAGATCTAATTTCCAAAGGTTTGCAATGTAGTAATACAGAAGCGCTTTCATATAGCCTTAATAGCATAACAGTGTGCAAGCATATGGAAGCAATTCATTGCTTGTAAAATCCCAGGCTTAACAGATGTAAGCATGTGATGAAAATTAAAATAAAAAAAATCACCTGGCTAAAAAAATTAAAAACCATTGCAGTTACTAACCTGACTTTATTGACTTCTCTCCCCAATTATTTGGGTCATCAAAGAACTCCTCGAGGCCTCTTCGTGCTGCTGATGAATGGAATGATGTGCACTGCTGTAGAGAGCTGATTTCTGGAGTTCTTTTACTCAGAACAGTAAGAATCACTCTGAAAAACAACGGATGACAGAACTTGAACATTAGATTGTACTAGAGAGGGAGGAAGAGCGCTGTACTCCTAAGTTTCATTCAGTGGTCCCTGTCGGTTCATATGGGGCTCTTGAGTCCTTAAAGTGGAACTTTAGTCAGAAAATGAAGTCCAGCTAGATTTTTTCAGACTGGCCCCTTTTGCAAGTATAGCTATGTAAAACATTAAAAACAAGTGTCTATACTGTTTAAGATCCAGTAATACACGGTCTCACCATGCACTGTCTCATCCAGCACTGTGATGAAAATGTAGAGGCCGATCTGTTGACAGTCTAACGTCTAAAGATTTACTGCTGCTCAGGGGCTCTGGGCTTTAGCAAAATGGCAGCCTCCGGCTTTGTTCCTGTTCTTTCTTGCTTACAGCACATGCTAATTTAGGTAGTATAATTATTAATATGGAATGTATGTTCCTTGCTAAAGAACATTATATTTTATCAAGTTGTTAAGGGTAAAGTTTTGCTTTAAGAAAGCTCTAAGGCAGACTTTAAGGTAGGAAAAAAGGCAAACATTTCCTTTTCATTTTAGAGAGCATGGGGAGAAGCTATATCCCCTGTCAGGTTTTTTTTTGCCAGCTGGGTTCCACTGGGGAGATTTCCCTTAATTTCCTGTCCTATAGCCACACAAGAAAGTGAGAGGAAATCTCTCCAAATGTGAGGGAATCTTGTGGTGTCACCAGAACCGCATTGGAAGATTTCCCCTCTATTACTGTTCTGGTGACAACCCAACATTTGGGATTTTCTTTCACTTTTAATGATAACAGTAAACAGGACAAACAGAGACGGTGAACCTACTGGGGTGTCCAGAACATTGTTTTGTGTTCAGTAAAGGACACAAGTGCTTTTTGGGGGTTTAGAAGATCTCTTTTAATTGGGGCTGGAGCACAAAAGGTTAGAGTCTGGACTAGGAATTGTTTTGTAGAAGCCATACTACAGCTATTATTAATGAAAAGTGATCTATGAATGAAGGCGGTAGACCTTTCAATCATCCAACTATACTCCATTCATAGAAGATTTAGTATGGATTCTATGAATGAAGGAAATTGGAGGAAAGGGTGGGCATGGTTGGGCTCTCTCGATGGGTGCCTGTCACAGCTCTATTAACCCCTGCCACACCAGAATAGTACGGTAGAGGGGTGCATCGGAGAAGGAAAAAAGAAATGCGGGTGCATGCAGCACAGGGGACACATCGGAATAATGGTAAGTAATGCCCCTTGTGCTGATTTTTTTCTTAACTAAACTTAGGCTTTGAACTAGTTGATTGCAGAAAGTTTGTTACAGGACTCTACTACTGGGAATTTCATTTACTGAACATGCCAAAATGGCAGTACACCCAGATGCCACTATAACGAAGTAGGAAATACAACCCCCCCCCCCCATTGTACCTGTTCCAGAGGGTTACCTTCCAAAACACATACTCAACCACCAAAACAGAATTAAGCATTGTCCAGCTGCCATCTGCCCCTCTGTTGCCACATGCTGGGTCCTGCACCACCATCTTCCCTACCTACATCATTGTAAGCCACCTTTCTCTTTCTGGGTTCTTGAAGTTGGCCCCTGATAACACACCACCATTCCCACCCTCCAGCCGCTTTATATCCCTGCTCCTGCACACTCTAAGGATGTGTATATCCAAGAAGTATGTAAGAGAAGGACATGTCATTCTTGCCTAGGTGAGAATGGAGGCAAGGATGTGGGTTGGAGCAAAAAATAGGGAAAAAAAAAAAGGATTCAATTTTGAAGTAGCAGAAGAGGGGTTTGCAGTGGCGAAAAGTTCACTTTACGAGTGAAGGTTGGCTTTAAAATGATGGCCCAAATACATCATCCTAGGGATACTATGCTGCTGAGCTGGAGTACAAATGTAATGCTTTTGGGGTTCATAAATGAAAAGTGCACTTACAAGAAAACTTCTTTATGCCTACAGCAAGCAATCAACCTGCATGAACCAATTGGCTTGTAGCTCTCATTTCTGCTTGCAAGAACCAATCAGCTGTCAACATCTGCCAGCCACAACCTATCAGCTTGCAGCTGTCACTTCTGCCAGCAGAAAATGTTGCCAGTAAAAAATATGAAATAATAAACAATATAAATCACCGTGCTTGGATTCAAATGCAATATAATCCTTGGTATAAACGATCATTTAACCACTTACCAACCGGAAGGTTTTCCAGCTTTAGGACCAGAGCACTTTTTGTGATTCGGCACTGCATCGCTTTAACTGACAATTGCGCGGTCGTGCAAAGTTGCACCCAAACAAAATTTGCATCGTTTTTTCCCACAAATAGAGCTTTCTTTTGGTGGTATTTGATCGCCTCTGCGTCATTTCTGATCGCCGCTATAAACAAAAGAAGAGCGACCATTTTGCAAAAAAACCCACATTTCTTACTTTTTGCTAAAATTCAAATCCCCATAAAAAATATAAAAAAACATTTTTTTTCACCGGTTTTGGCCGATTTATATTCTTCTTCATATTTGTGATAAAAAAAAAATCACAATCAGCGTTTATTGATTGGGTTGCGCAAAAGTGGCCGCGTTTACGGATGACGAGAATTCATTTCTGGGGTTTTTATTATTTTTTTTTACTAGTAATGGAGACGATCTGCAATTTTTAGCGGTACTGCGATATTGCAGCAGACATGTCGGACATTTTTTACACTTTTTTGGGACCAATGACATTTATTCAGCGATCAGAAATGTAAATGTGCACTGATTACTGTATAAATGTCATTGGCAGTGAAGGGGTTAACCTGCAGGGGGAGATCTAAGGGTTAACTGTGTTCCCTGGGTGTGTTTTTACTGTGGGGGGGTTGGGCTACCATGGGCATGAGATATCCAACTGATCCCAGTGACAGGGATCAGTAGATCTCCCATGCCTGCACTAACAGAATGGGGAACCGCCGTGTTTACGTCGGCGCTTCCCCGTTCTTTCCCTGTGGCAGCTCATCGCGGCTTGCCGGCAGACATCGGGTCCGCCCGAGCCGCGGGCACACTCCTCAGGAGTGCAGCGGGCGCACGCCCCCCCCTAGCGGCTGTTCGCCGCCTTTTTACGGCGATTCGCGCTCAGCAAGACGGCACGCGGTCGGGAACTAGTTAAATGTCCACAGTCTATTGGCATCTATAAACCATCCCAAAGAAACGGTGACAACAGTGCTTGTGCTCAATCAAACATTGGTGCTCCAGCCGTGCTCTGTGTGCCCCATATGGATGTGAAAAATGTGGCTGAGACGCTAGGCTCAGTCTGAAGCCAGCCGAGACCATCCCGAGTACCTGCTACAGTGTGTTCAGGCGGTGCCTGAGCATGTTGTGTGATGTCATTGTGTAAGGGAGCCAAGCAGAGCAGTCAGAGCCTTGTGTGCAGGTCTGGGAGCGGGACTGTCAATGCTGTTTAGACTGGAGTGGACTGCAGAGACCACCTGGCTTGGAGAGAGACTGTCATTGTGACTCAGGAGGGGACGTGTCGTGTCATTGAGGTCTCATCATCCTCTGTGCTGCTGTCAGTGTCACTGTCAGGGTCAGTTTCATGTGTGTGCCACCCATTCTAATTTTTTGCTCTACTAAGTCCTGTCCCTGAGCTACTTACTTCCTATATAAAATAAGAAATAGGTTTTTTACCTTACTATCTACCTTAAATCATATACCGGTAGCTATCTGCATATTATATAGGATTTATATAATGCCAACCGTTTACACAGAGCATTACAATATAAAGGGGGGACAATACTGGTACACTACTATAGAATACAAAAGGATTAAGAGGGCCCTGCTCAGAAGAGCTTACAATGCAATGTAAATTGTACTTGTTTGTAGCCTAAATACTGAAATTTGCACTCAAGGCCTCATACACACGGGCGTTTTTTGACGCCGGCATTTTCTAGCGTTTTTTGCAGCTCTCCATGTTAGTCAATGGCCCCATAAAAACGCCGACGTTTTTGAGCTGTAGAGGGCGTCGGCGTTAGTGAGCTGAAACTAGAACCCACGGCCAGCGCGTTCTGAAGCTGTAACGTTTTGGCATTTTTTGATGCCGACGCCACAAAACGCCAACAAACGCCAACTAATATTGTACTGGCGTTTTTTGACGCCGACGTTTATAGGTTGAAAAATAGCAGAGGGATGATTTTTTTTAAAAAACGCCTATTGACACCGACGCTCACTAACGCTGATGCATAACGCCGATTTTTTTTCCTTGATGTCGGGCCAGACAGTTTGTTTATTTTTTAAGAAACGTCCGTGTGTATGAGGCCTAAAACTGTAATTTTATAACTTTTGGAAATGCCAGTAAAAATGTGGCTGTAAATTTTTGGCGTTGTGTCAATAAATTTCAATCTGGTAGGTTGGCAACACTAATTGGTTGCTGTAGGCAGAACTGATAGCTGCAAATTGGTTGGATCCTGCAGGCAGAAGTAACAGCTGCAGGCTGACTGGTTGCTATTGACAAGCGATAGCTGCAAGTTGATTGGTTGTTGTAGACAGAAGCGACAGCTGCAAGCTGACTGGTTGCAGCAGGCAGAAGAGACAGCTGCAAACTGATTGGCTGCCATAGGTAGATATAACAGCTGTAAGCTGATTGGTTGCTGTAGGAAAAAATTAAAGCTGCAAAATGATTAGTTGATGCAGGCCGACGTGGCAGCTGCAAGCTGGTTGGTTGCTGCTGCAGGTAAAAGAAACAACTACAAGCTGATTGGTTGCTGGAGGCAGAAATGACAGCTGAATACTGATTGATAGCTGCAAATTGCAACCAATCATTTTGCAGCTGTCACTTCTGTCTACATAAACCAATCAGCTTGCAGCTGTCACTTGTGCAGTGCAGGACGGTGCTTGGTATTCCTGGGGCTCTGATCACATTACAGTCCTGCCATGGCATATCTTCTAGCTAGGCTTGTATAGCCTACCTGACATAGAAGGACAGGACTGGTATAAGGTCATGGATGTCCTATGTCATGTGTTCCCGGGTCTGAGGGCCCCCAGCAATGCAGCACACAGCTCCTCTTACCCGGACAGGCCGCCCACAGTCCTCCCAGGGAGTCCTCCCGAGCACAGCCGCCCGCAGCACCCTAGCAGCACCCTGACTGTGGATGCCGCCATCTTCCCCGGGCACCGCTCCCACAATGCAGCGCGGCCAGCCGGAGCTGTCACTAGAGCGCTGACCTCCTCCGCTCTCATGCTGTATATAATTGGCTGTGGTTATAAAAACAAGGTGATAATAATATAAGTGTGAGTAGGTCCTAGTTGTCGCCTGTGAAATAGCTGGTTTCTCTATATTATCATTGCTCATTGAATTAGCTGGTAAGGGCAGACTTGCCAGTACTAGACGTGTCGCCGGCGGCTTCATCGACAGGCTCAGCCCGGGCCCCATAATCCCCCGCGCCTGTCCTGGGTGAACATGGCGGGGATGAGTGTCCTCCGGTCGGCGGGGGCGATGATCAGCCGGCTGCAGCATGCTCAGCGCTGGGCGCTCCGGACTGACGGGCTGCTGGGGAGAGGAGCGCCGGCTGCTGCGGGTAAGAGAGCGGCCTGGCCGGGCCTGATGTCCCCGGTGACCTCTGCATGGGGACAAGTGACATTGTATGGGGTCACCATGGAGAGCATTACACTGGCAGGACTAGAGGAGTCCAGGGATCATTGTACCCTATGATAGTGCCAGCAGGGGCACTCCTAGGGCACATGAAGCTGATGATTGCATGGCAGACACTGCTAGGATCATTCACATGGGAGTAAAAAAAAATCACATTTACAAGGGCTTTCATTTACAGATCTCAATGCAATTGCATTGTTTTTGAAGTAGATATTCAAACGTCTGTGCCACCAAAAACCTGCATTTTTGCATCGCATACTAGCACATTTTGAAATACCTTGGAACCAAGCCCTCCAGCGTCGTAATGTCACAGTTTAGAGGGTTGACATGTTCCCCCGCTCTTTCTTCCGAGTTTGCACACTTCAGCTGTGTGATTGGCCGGAGCCACAATGATGTCTCTCCCGCACATGCGTGCAGGAGCCCTTGGTTCTGAAGCTCTGAAGTTCCAGCAAGGTATGCCGGATCTTCAGATTGCATGCTCCAGTGATGTCACTGCCTGCATGCAGGGTGATTATCTTCTAAATGGTGTACGTTTAGGAGATACTCATTTTGCTTACAGGTAAGCCTTATTATAGGCTTACCTGTAGGTAAAAATGACCAAGAGGGGTTTACAGCTGCTTTAACAGCTTGATGACACAAGACGTAAACTGACCACACTAGCATGGATCGGCAGCCATACTGGTGTGGTCAGTTTACTCTCAGCAAGCGGGACATTGGGAGGATCAACCAGGTTTTATACAACACAGGCAGGACTGAAAAAAGCCACATTACAATGGATTAATATTACATTGCTTTTAGGATACAGTACGCTTATTTTTTTATTTATTTTTTTTAACCAAGGACCGGAAGAAGAAGAAATGCCCAGGTCATTTTTTTGCAATATGGCACTGCGTCGCTTTAACTGACAATTGCGTGGTCGTGCGATGTTGTACCCAAAAGAAATCGATGGCCCTTTTTTCCCACAAATAGAGCTTTCTTTTGGTGGTATTTGATCACCTCTGTGGTTTTTTATTTTTTGCGCTATAAACAAAAAAAAGAGTGACAAGTTTGAAAAAAAAAATATTTTTTTTTTTACTTTTTGCTATAAAACATCCAAAAAAATAAATCCAAATTTATTATCAGTTTAGGCCGATATGTATTCTTCTACATATTTTTGGTATAAACAAACTGCAATAGGCGTATATTGATTGGTTTGTGCAAAAGTTATCACGTTTGCCAACTATGGGATAGATTTAGGAACTTTTAGTTTTTTTTTTCTTTTTTGTTTTTACTAGTAATGGCAGCGATCTGCGATTTTTAGTGGGACTGCGACGTTGCGGCAGACAAATCTGACCCTAAGTGACACTTTTTGGGAACCAAACCCTCTGTACCAGGAGATTGCGGGTCACCAGCGGACACTGAGTCCGCCGGACCCGCAGGCAAGCTCCTGTGGCGTGCAGCGGGCGCCTGCTATAGCACATGCAAGAACCGATGTTCAGGTACGGCGTTTCGCGCTATCCTACCAGCTTGCCGCAGTATATCTGCGTGAGCTGGTCGGCAAGTGGTTAAGGTTACCTTTTTTGCCACCACATACATATGTCAGTGAGAGGTTAAAATAGCATTACCCGTCAAATTTCAATGGTATCTTCCATATATAATGCCATTTGATCATCTCTACCCTGGCAATCTGACAACAATTCTCATCTTTAGCCACAAACAGACTTCCTGACACCAAGGATAGGACTATAACTGGAATAGGAGGGTTCCATAACTTTCACACCTTCCATTATGTTGTTGGAAATCAACATCTGCACACTCCATTGTGAATGGGTTAGGTGTGTGTGGATATAAAGGCTGGCTGGGGTATCTTCCTGACAATCATTAAAATTGAAGAAGGGGCTTGGAGAAGCTACAAACATTACAGAACAAGTCCAGTTGGATATGAGTAACTTCTACTAGATATACCAAGACCCGGATAAATAAGACTCTTCACTTTTGTTTTTCCTTTAGCGCCTATCCGTTTTTCCAGTGGTGGAAAGAGGATCTTTGCCATTCGCCCTTCAACTTTCCATGACAATAAATTCAAACAATACGTGGTAAGTCTTCTCTCAGTTTAGTTATGAGACCTTGACATTCCAGTTTTGGCTATTTTCTCTTGGAATAGTACAATTACTTCCTTGTATCTGTATACCCTTCTTTAGAACATCAGAACCATAAGCTTAAACCTCTTTGTTAAACGATTTCAGGATTTGGAAAAATTATAGTTTTAGTGTATTTATCTCGCTCTATAGTATGCCTAGCCACTTGGCGCACTTGACTTTCAGTGGTTATACCAGTACCATATTTTTTAGAGCTGCTGGAGCACTTTTATGTAATAGCAATCCTAGCGCCCAAATAGCTGGATTGCTTTTACAAGAGACGGAAGGGAGTCCCCGTCGCCTTCCCTGGCCCTCTGTCCAACCGGGGAACCCGTGACTGCAGCTGGTGGTTCCACAAGTTGACCATAGCTAATCGGAGACCGAAATGACCCCAAACATCTCTATGGTCTAAGACAGTGGTTCTCAACCTTTGTCCTCAAGTACCCCAAGCAGGCCATGTTTTGGGAATTTCTCTTAGATAAAATAGCTGTCCAAAATACCAAGCCATTGACTCTGATTTAAGGCACCTGTGCAAGATAAAGGAAAACCTGCAAACATGGCCTGTTGGGGGTACTTGAGGACAGGGTTGAGAACCACTGGTCTAAGAAACCAGAAGCAACAAGTATTGTGTCACTTCCACTTGTAAACAAACTATTACTGGTTTGAAAAAATGCATCAGATCATACTGCTCTTGGTATAATCCAAAGATTTTAAGGGCAGAGGAGACCCAAGATGTCTTAGCAAAGAGGACTTGTCAGTGCCTATTGCTTGATAATAAAAAAAAGTGATAAAAAAAACCTTTAAGGTACGGTGTAAAAATTAAGAAAATAAATGGGAAAAAAAAATGCTCCCGAGGACAAAGGCAAACGCACGCTTCAATACATCAACAGCGTAAATTACTTAGACTCCCCAAACATTCTATATTTTTTTTTTTTTCTAAAATCCTAGAGAATAAAATTGCGGTCGTTGCAATACTTTGTCACACCATATTTGTGCAGCGGCCTTTTTTTAAAAAATATAAGACAACAGTAAAGTTAGCCCAAATTTTTTTTATAGTGGGAAAGATAATGTTACGCGGAGTAAATTGATACCCAACATGTGATGCTTCAAATTTACGCCTGCTCGTGGAATGGCGACAAACTTTGGCACTCAAAAATCTCCATGGGCAACGTTTTTAAAATTTCTACAGGTTATCATTTTAGAGTTACAGAGGAGGTGTAGTGCTAGAATTATTGCTCTCACTCTAACGATCGCGGCGATACCTCACATGCGTGGTTTGAACACCGCTTTCATATGTGGGCACGACTTGCGTATGCGTTTGCTTTTGTGCGCGAGCTCGGTGGGACGGGGCGCTTTAAATTTTTTTTTTTTTTTTTTTACACTATCCTTTAAAAAAAAAAAAAAAAAAAAAAATTGAGTCACTTTTTTATTTCTATTGCAAGGAATGTAAACGTCCCCTGTAATAGAAAAAAAGCATGACAGGACCTCTTTAATGTGAGATCTGGAGTCAAAAAGACCTCAGCTCTCACATTTACACTTAAATTTCCCCTTTAAGAGCATTGGGTGGAAGTGACGTTTGGCGTCGCTTCCACCATCAAATGTTATGGAGCTGAGTGGGGGCTATCTTTCCCTCACTTGGCATCCAGTCTCAGAGGGGAAAGGACCCGATCGTCTCCGCTGCTACCGATGGCGGCGGAGATGACCGGAGCGCGTCGGGAGGTGGGCACCTCTCCCGCCACAAAAGTGATCTTGCGGCTAATCCACTGCAGAGACCACTTTTATCTGAAAGCTAGCCACCCGCCGTTTCAGAGGATACCGGAGTTATGGCAGCTATTTGCTGCCATAACAACGGCATTCCATGTCAAAGTACCGACGTAAAACTATAGTGGCTTGTCCTTAAGTTGTTAAAGTGGCCCTAATAAATATTTTTACATACCGTAGTTTGGCACAGTTCCACAGGCGTACGCAATTTTAAAGCGACATGCTTGGTGTCCATTTACTCGGTGTAACATCATTTTTTTATATTTTACCATTTGGGCATTATATTGTGTTTTGTACATTAAAATTCATGAAACTGCATTTTCCAAAAAAATTGCGTTGGAAAAACCGCTGCGCAAATACCCACCATTTTAATTTCTAGGACCTCTGCTTTTAAAAAAACATATAATGTTTTGGGTTTAATTTGGAGAGAATGGGTAACGGGAAAGGGGGAGATGGAAATGGAGGGATGTTGAGGGATTATAGCGGTGCCTGTGATTCAATTCACAACTAGTAATAACATAAAAACGTAATTTTTATTGGTACATATTAAAAAAAAGGGTATGTATAATACAGTGATACAATACCAATTTGGAGATATACAATGTGCGTTTAAAATAATTGGCATATAGTACAAAATAAATGATGGCAGCATTGCATGATGGTCCATATCCTACATGCTTTGCCAATATGCGGCTTCATCAGGGATTTAAACAAGCCACCATAAAGTACTTATTGCTATATAACAGAAAAAGGAAAGATAATTTAGTATAAAGTTAATACATAGCTTAATTATAATATTACATAACAAAATATTGCACTTTTGTGAAATCGTTCACCTCTTGCAACTTGGCTCAATCACCACGGCCAGATGTACACCAGACCCCAGACCACCACGTACGTCACACCAGGGAGGGGGGGGCACTGCATGTCCACAGACGGCCCCCACAGGACCAGCTGTGTGTCACAAATACTAAACAAAAAATATATAGGCAAATATAAACAAAGGATACAAATTACCCAAGCAGATGTTAAATATTACAGGAGGAAAAAGAGATCAAATTGATCTCGTCTGTGGACATGCAGCACAAATAAGCGGAGTCCTGGTGTGTTAACATACTTTGCACTAAGACAACCCATTTATTTGAACTCCAGAGTTGTGAAACTATTAGGAGACCTTTTTATCTACAGCAGTGATATGTAACCTTTGGGCCAAGATTTGAATTCATAATCTCCCCAGGTTTTCAAATGTACAATTGTTTTATATTAAAGTGGTTGTCAAGTCATGACAACCACTTTAAACTACAGGTAAGCCTACAATAAGACGTCATCGACGGATAGCCCCGGGTGTCGTTTCTTCTGTATTCGTGCCATAAATTATGACTCCAGTGCGCATGCGGTGTGCCGAGACCACTGCAATAGCTTCGTTCCGAGGTAAGTGTTTCATAATGAGCTAGTATGCACTGCATACTAGCTCATTATGCCTTTTGCTTTGCAGGTTTTTTTTTATTTTTTATGGGGGGGGGGGTGGGGGCCAAACTTTACAACCACTTTAAAGATTACACGGTGTGGGCTCTCAAAACACCAACCTAAAATAGAC
>BLSH010535872.1:753428-770293 GCA_018402905.1 Glandirana rugosa | reverse complement strand
AGGACCGGAACAAAAGAAAACCTGGTTTCTCCCCCAAAACAGGCATACCTCCCACACTCCAAAGACATGCTGGTAGGTTAATTGGATCCTGTCTAAATTGGCCCTAGTATGGGTATGTATGAATGTGAGTTAGGGACCTTAGATTGTAAGCTCCTTGTGGGTAGGGACTGATGTGAATGTACATTGTATATGTAATGTGCTGTGTAAATTGACAAAGTTATATACGTACTTGCAATAAGTAAATGTTTAAATTAGGTATTCTAGGTAATGGCAAACGTATTGCTAAATTAATAGGCCCATAGCCCAAATGTAAAAAGGGGAACATACAGTTGTCCATTTTAGGGCTCCCAAGATGGCTCAGAGCAATTCTGAATTATCAAAGTGGGCACATGCAAGCATGTGACTAATTGGAATACCTGTGATTCATCCTTTAAGTCCCTAAGGCTACTTTGACACTGAGGAGCTTTACTATTTAGCTTAAAATAGTGCCTGTAAAGTGCCTCAAAAATCCAGCCCAATCCACCCCAATGTGAAAGCCCTGAGTGCTTTCACACTGGGGCGGTGCGCTTGCGGGATGTTACAAAAAGTCCTGCAAGCCACATCTTTGGGGCGGTGAGCGGTAATATACCACTCCTTTACCTCCCCTGCCCCTTGAAAACAATGGGCAGCGCTTCCGATGCGGCCGCACTCTGCCTCGGTAGCGCGGGGCGCTGGCAGTTTTAACCCCCTGTGGAGGGTTTAAGGCGCCGTAGCGATCCTAGAACAGCGGTAAATCCCCGCTGAAACTAGCGGGGATTTACGGCTACCGCCCGCCCACCCCAGTGTGAAAGTAGCCTTAGGAAGGTAAAGAAGAGCAGGGCTTTCAAATTCCCAGACCACTGCTTCGGCTATGTGGGCAGTGATGGCTAATCTCCCAAAGAGGTAAGTGCAGCAGGAACTGGGGGTAGGTATAGGGTGTTAGTTCACTTCTTCTTCTTCTTTTTTTTATTTTTTTTATTTTTTTTAATGAAAAAAGGCGAACTTGCACTTTAACATGGCCTTTCCACAGTACTTTAATCACAGTATAAACTCCATGCACAGAAACATAGGTATACACTGTGTTGGCTTATACATTAAATAGGCCAAAGGAAGAAAGTGCTGTACCCAGATGAACCAGTAAGATTCAATCTTTGGCTTTATTTCATTAAAATACATTACAGGTTACTGCACGTCACACTAGTTTTCAAAACCTACTGGACTTTCTATCCGGAAATATCTGTATACTTGTGAGCACCCTTTTTAAATCAAGACATACGCTAACCTTGTTACTAGAAGAGGGAGGGGGCACAATCTTCCTCTGTGACTCACACTGCAGTCTTTGCAATTTGATCTCCCTGCTCTGCAGATCTGTTTCACATAACAGCTGTAGAATAAGTTGGGAAAGTCTTTACCAATGACAGCCAGTAGGTGGCAAGCTTTATACCAGAGCAAATATTCAATATTACATTTAAAACATTTTTGTACTTGGCATAATAAATAACAATGCTATAATTTCCTAAAAGGTGACTGTAGCTCCAGTGAGCAGAGGTTTTGTTCAATAAATTGTCTATTTAATCCATGGTTCAAGCACCTTCCTTTTATTTTTTTATTTGGTACGATTTGATATAACTTTTTGTTTGTTTTTTGCTTTAGGTTGTATGAAGATGTTGCGCGTGCCTCTATGAGACAGAAGGGAGATGGTCCATGGTATTATTATGAAACGCTGGATAAAAACCTCATTGACCACAAACCTAAATCTGTCCCTGATCAGTAATGAATCTGCTCACTTAGGACTCCTGTAAATCATTTATCACAATAGACTATTATATATGTCAGTCGGTTTCAGAAATATTCACAACCTTCAAGTTTGTACCCAATAAAATGACTTATTTACTTGGAAAACTGGATCCTGTGAACATTATTTAATACAACAAAAACTAGGTGATGCAACTTAGGCCTAATAATCAAAACATCGGGCCTGATGTCAGGGAAAAAAATCTGCATTTTTCGGCGTTGTGCATCGGCGCCAATAAGCGTTTTTTTTTTAAAAAAAAAAATCAGCCCTCTGCTATTTTTCAACCTAAAAACGTTGGCGGCAAACGCCGGTATGGCATTAGTGAGTCAAAAAAACGCCAAAACATTACAGCCTCAGAACGCGCTGGCCGTGGGTTCTAGTTACAGCTCAAAAATATCGGCGTTTTTATGGGGCCATTGACTAACATGGAGAGCTTCAAAAAATGCCAGAAAACGCCGGCGTCAAAAAACGTCCGTGTGTATGGGGCCTTATAGTAACTAAAATCAAAAAGGAGTTTGTAAAACTTCATGATTAGTAAGATGTGTTCACCTATGTGCAACATCCTTCAGGGGAACACAAAACTGTATATTTTGTTAATATATAGTAAGATGATATTGATACTGTAATAAAATAATAAAAACTCAACTGGTTTTTCAATCATTTAATCAACAAAGGCATCATTAGGTGTAATGGAGTACTGTGGAAAAAGTAAATACATCCTTGACCTCAGAAGAAATTGCCACCTTTTAGCAGAAATCATTTTTTTTGTAGGTGTAACTGTCCACGCCAGTCTTTGACAATCAACTCTGAGATTTTTGACCACACCTATATGCAAATTTCCAAACAATTGCAAAATGTTTGTAGCTTTCCTTGCAGGAACCACTCATTTCAAATTCCTTCACATTTCAGTGGGATTCAAATTAGGGCTTTGACTAGGTCATCCATAACCCTCCTTTGCTTCTTTTTGAGCCAGTCCCTGTTGTAAATGCTAATGTGCTTTGGATTGTCATCCATTTCCACGTCAACGTTTGGACAGATTGGGGGGGGATTTTCTGAAACTGGGGTGTGCAAAGACTGGTGCAGTTCTGCATAGAAACTATCCAGCATCCAGGTCTCATTATGAAACGCTTAATTAAACAAGGAGAAGTTAGAAGCTGATTGGCTACCATGCACAGCTGCACTAGACTACGAGTGCACCAGTTATAGTAAATCTCAGCTATGGTCTCCCATTATCATCAGGAAAGCTTTGATGTGATGCATTATGTATAGTTGATTCGGTAACTGTGAGCGGCCCATTCCCTGAAGGAGCAAAGTAACCCCAAACTATAATGTTTCTACCACCTTGCTTCATTGTTTTATGAAATTCTTCTCATCAAATGCTGTCTTTGGTTTGCCACCAAACATGTCTACTGTTTGTGACCAAACAACTTTTATTCATCAGTCCACAGCACAATATTCTAGAAGGCCTGGTCTTTGCGTATGTGTTCAATGAAAAACCGTAGGCTAATCTTGCTTCAGTTTTATTTTTGGAAAGCAAAGGCTTTTTCCTAACACATCTGTCGTGCAGGTTAAATGGGTGCAATCACTTTTTTTTTTTTTTGATTGTGGATGCGTGTTTTGACCCCAGCTGTTGCATTAGTTACTTGCGAATCCCACTATTACATTTTGTAGTTCTAGCAGATGTCTTTTAGCATCATACGATCAGCTCTTGGGCTAAATCCGCTGTGCCAGCCAGGAATGGACAAATGAGAGATTTGAAATCTGAACCACACCTAAGACTGTTTCCTTACAGTACAATTTTGGATTTTAAATATTTTGGTGACCTTCCTTTTAAAAGCCTGTTGCATGATGGCCCTGCATACATCAATAACAAAGAGAACACCAAATTGTAAATGTATGAAGATTAAATAAGACAGCTTTTATCTCCATACTCCACAAGAAGGTTGTAATCATTGGCACCTAGTCTGAAACCTCTAAATTCAACTGTAAATCTAGGTAGAAGTTACTTTTTCACTCAAGTCTGCATTTTTGCCATTGAATACATTCTATCGATTTCATTTGTCATTTGCTCATGTGTATATCACCTTTTGTGTAGGCATTGTTTGAAAGAAGGTTCAACCTTTGCCTGTATGTGGAATGCATCTCCTATACAAAGGAGATGTTAAACTCTGGGGGAAAAAAAAGCTGCATATGTCCAAGCCTCGTTTTTTTTTATTATTCATCTGCAAATATACTCTATTTATCTGCAATTGAGTCTCCAGGATGAAACAGTGGCAATATAATGGTTCTCTGTAAAGAACATCCAGCTTGCACCGTGTCCCTGCACTGCATACTAGCACATTATGAGAGACTTGCCTTAAAATGAAGCCCTCCGGTGGCACGCTGTTGGCGCTTCCATCTTTGCTCAGTATTCCTTCTAGGTTTCCCCTCTCCGGCTGTTTGAAAGGCTGGGCTGCAATGATGTCACTCCTGCAGCACAGCGTTCTGAATGTACAGCATACTGCCGACCATTCAGAGTGCAGTGTGCATGTGCTGGTGACCAGCCCCTACAAATGTTAATGTCCTGTAAATGTATTCACTGTACCTACAGGTAAGCCTTATTATATAGTCATTAAAGTGGACTTTACTACCGCTTTCAGAAAATACTAGCTGGTTGTCTCTCTTTAATACTTTCTATGACTTGTAAGTGCGGAAGTCTTGGGATCAGCATGGCCGCTTGGGCTCTTCCCTAACGTAGTGTATGATGGAAACTGTCACTATCTGCTAACTGGAACCACTTACCAGTTTACCAAGTGATCCATCTGCCTGGCACTACTGTGAACTGAATTGCTTATCCCAATCAATTCTATCCAGGCCCTGCTAATAAGCCAGACCCTTTTGTCTCCTTAAGGCCCCTTTAACTTGGCCATGTCCGTGTGCATGCCCGTTTTTGCTCCGCTGAGCCGGTGGATGACAGATCCGTCTCTGCTCACTGTGTGGATATGGATCTGTCAGAACGCCGCTCTCCTCTATGGGAAACCGGATGACAACGGACCGTCCGTAGGTTGTTATCCAATACGATCCCCAGACGGATGGAAAAATAGGGTTTCCATCCTTCGGACTTTATGGACATCGGATCGGAGAGCGGCAGGTGTCAGTGGACATGTCACCGCTAACATCCGTCGCTCCATAGAGGACACTGGGGCGTCCGTTCAGGTCCGCCTGAAAAACGGACAGGCGGACCTGACTGGAACAGCTGTGTGAAAGGGGCGTAAAGTGGATGTAAACCCACCACTCACCCAATATAAACTAATTGCACAGTATTAATGTATATGTACATACAAGCCTCATGCACGTATCCCTAACTTGCAAATGTCACCCCTTTCAGCAGTAGCAGCATTGGAAAACAATGGGTGGCTCTCTTTGCTGGAGCTCGGTGGGTGGAGTTATGTCACAAGACTCCCCACCCACCTCTAAACTCTCATATTATGCCTGAGTTTTGTGAAACATCTAGTCATAAATCAGGAAAGACACCACATGACTTCAGCATGCCCAATCATGCGGAGATGTGGAGCAGCCAATCCTGAGAGAGCTGGAGAAAGTAAGGGGGAGTGTGAACACTTTCTCTGTTTCCTGCATGAGATCAGGAAATGAGCTGTCACTCACACAGTGTCTCCTTTTTCTCCCTTAGGCTGCATTCACACCTGAGCCTTTTGTAGCTTCAATATGCCTGAATCTACAAAACACTGTAGGGGGGGGAAAAAAAAAAAAATCAATGATTCTCTCTGGAGATGGTTACATCTCCACTCAAAAACGCCTGAAGCCAAACGCCTTAAGCTAAAACTACTCCCGGAGGTATTTTTGTCGAGTGAATTGGGCATATTCTGGCGTTTGACACTTTTTTCTATTGTCATAGAATCAATGGAAAAGCGTCAAACGCGCGTATTAGCGTAACATCGGTGTTTGCTAATGCTCAATGTGTGCAACAAAAAGCTTCAAAAACTCCCAAGAACGTGTCACTCAGCAGTGAATGCAGCTTCAGGCAGTCTTTCTCTTACTGAAAAAAGATAAGGGGATTACTCAGAGCTGGATTAACTCCTCGTAGCAAGACTGGGTACAGATGACATGATATCCTCTCCTGTACAAGGTAAAAGTGCCAGTAAATTTTTTTTTTTTTTTTGGGGGGTTTACATCCACTTTAAGGGTAGTTTGTCTAAATAACGCAAACTTTTCTGGCGCACTAACATTACATTCAGAAAACATTAAAGATTCAGTCCTGGTTCACATTTATGGGCTTTAAAGTCGCATGACTTTGACAGCAGACATGCGGCTTGCTTGCGACTTAACATAAGTTAATGCAAGTCGTGATGAAGTCACCCCAGCGTAGTGCAGGAACCTAAGTCACTGCGACTTAAGTCACACCGATTAGAATGGTTTTTGCTGTTAATGAGGTGCGACTTTGCATGATGATTTGCGGCAGTGTGAACCGTGCCCCAGAGCCTATTTGCATGCTGTGTCTCCAATTAAAAACTTATCAGACAGGGAATTAGCTTTACATTTCTGGCTGATAAATAGTCCTTTTGCCACCACAGTTGGAGGCTGTTGCTGCTGCAGATGTATTTATAGCTGCTTTTTTTTGTTTGATAAATTTATGCATGTTTCCTTGTTTTTTTAATCTGACTATACAGGCCATTTACATTCATTTCAGTTAGACCTCTTGTACATGACACTCCTGTGTGAGCATCTACTTTCTCAGGCATTGTT
This sequence comes from Glandirana rugosa, assembly GCA_018402905.1. Lineage (NCBI taxonomy): Eukaryota > Metazoa > Chordata > Amphibia > Anura > Ranidae > Glandirana > Glandirana rugosa. The sequence goes on along the minus strand of BLSH010535872.1, from coordinate 763,737 downwards.
TTTGTATGTATTTACATGCATTTTCTCACAAATGCACAAACATTTAGTCTCGCATTCTAGTTCTGGACAATATGTAAATGGACACTTGTGCGCATTCGCACAAATTACTGACCAAAAAAGCTTATTTATGTATTTTTTTTGTTTACTAAAGAATGCACGGTGTTTGAGCGCCTGTGTGCATAGGCTCATTACAATTAACAGGCCGTATTTTTGCCAATGGCACCACTGCTGTTCTCAGCCAATCGGGAGGCAGAGTAGAGTCCCAGATGCATTAAGATAAAAAACCTTCTGACTTTACAACCACTTTAACCGCTTCACACCTGGAAGGATTTCCCACTGTAGGACCAGAGCACTTTTTGCGATCCGGCACTGTGTTGCTTTAACTGACAATTGCGCGGGCATGCGACGTTGTACCCAAACAAAATTTGAGTAGTTTTTTTCCCCACAAATAGAGCTTTCTTTTGGTGGTATTTGATCATCTCTGCGTCATTTCTTATCACTCCTATAAACAAGAAAAGAGCGACAATTTTCCAAAAAAAAAAAAAACTATTTCTTTTTGCTAAAATACAAATCCAAAAAAAAAAATATAAAAAAACAAATTTATTCATCGGCTTTGGCCGATTTTATATTTTCTCATATTTTTGGTAAAAAAAAAAAATTGCAATCGCCATTTATTAATTGGTTTATGCAAACGTTGCCGTGTTTACAAACCATGAGAATTAATTTCTGCTGTTTTTTACATTTTTTTTTTCCCCTAGTAATGGCGGCGATCTGCGATTTTTATCGGGACTTTGATATTGGGGCGGACATGTCAGACATTTTTGACACTTTTTTGGGACTAATGACACTTATACAACGATCCGAAATGTAAATATCCACTGATTACTATATAAATGTAATTGGCAGTGAAGGGGTTAACCTACAGGTGGAGATCTAGGGGTTAACTGTGTTCCCTAGGCGTGTTCTAACTGTATGGGGGGCTGGGCTGCCAGGGGGCATAAGAGATCTAACTGATCCCAGTGACAGGGATCAGTAGATCTCTTACATGCCACCTGTCAGAATGGGGAACCGCCGTGTTTACTTCGGCGGTTCCCTGTTCTTTCCCTCTAGAAGCTAATCACGACTCGCTGGCAGACATCGAGTCCGCCTGAGCCGCGAGCACACTCCTGCAGAGTGCGGCGGTGCGCTCCCGCCCACTAAGTGTGCACACGCGGATCACCGCTTATATACGGCGATTCGCGGAATAGAGCCCCACTGCCGCCGTACATATACAGTACGCGGTCGGGAAGTGGTTAAGCAGACCATACCCTAGTACATTATTGAACAAATGTTTGTACAAAAAGTCTCAGCACATTTGATCAATTGAAGAATGCAGTTTGAGAGTACTTAAAATTTTATTTGATTTTGCACTTCAATATTGGGAAAAAATTAAATTTCCCAAATGACGACATTCATTAGTTCGAGAAAAATGTTCCATACTCTTAGCACTACAGCTGAAAAGGAGCGTTGACTTGACCCCACCAACGTTCAGCTCAAACTGTTATCTCCCTGGTGTCCAACTTGGGGTTCAGGGGCCACATGCGGCTGTGTAGCTGTAGCCCACTGTCAGTTGATTCTGGGTCACAGTAGTGCGCAAGTAAGTGCATACAATTTTTATGAGACTCACAAGAGAATTATGACCAAAAGAGCTTTGGCCATACTCTCTTTTAAAAGGGTGCTGTTGGGAACACACATGTGAAAGCATTTGTAAAAAGGCTCTAATAAGACTAACCTCTAGTAGTGCTCTGTAATTTGTCTGAAGTATATCCAAAGTCTCTGACAACTTCTATAGCATGCCTGCAGTCTCTGATCATCTTTTGCTGCATGCCTATAGTCTTTGACCTCCTCCTGTTATGTTTCTGCAGTCTCTGACAGCTTAACATTACATTTACGGAATATTACGTGGTGAGTATGTATAGGTTATTGGTGATGTCATAGGCTGTACTTGGGTCCCCTATACCAGTGGTTCTCAACCCTGTCCTCAAGTACCCCCAACAGGCCATGTTTGCAGGTTTTCCTTTATCTTGCACAGGTGCTTTAAATCAGAGTCAATGGCTTGGTGTTTTGGACAGCTGTTTTATCTAAGATTAATTCCCAAAACATGGCCTGTTGGGGGTACTGGAGGACAGGGTTGAGAACCACTGCTCTATACCAAGTAAGTTGATCTGTATTTTTATATACTAAAGAGACCTTTTGGTGTTTTTAAGGCATTCTTATTAGGAGTATAATTACAAAGAGAATCAAAGATGATCACTGTAGGATGTGTGGATGCAGAACATGTGGGCTGCCTGAAATGTCAAGAAAATATTAAGTAGGACAAATTAAAGCGCAATTCCAGGCAACACATGAAAGCACTCAATGGACTTTAAGGCTGGATTGACACCTACGCATTTTACAGATTTGCACTACTGAAGTGTTCCATAGGAAACCATGTTAAAATTGTATAGGTGTGAATCCAGCCTACATGCTATCCATCAAAGAGCTAAACATCAGAAAGCTAATTCAATTGACCATAATCCGAGTTCTTCATAAGCCACTGCAGCAAGAATCCAGAAAATACCTTGCAGGGTCACTGGGAGTGTACTTCTGTTGCCACTGTGTATTAAAGTGGCTGTAAACCCTTACATATACCCGGTGAAGGGACTAACTTCAGGTGATACAGAGATGAAACAAATCCTCCTACATAAGTTGTACCTGTCTATCTGAAGTCTTCTCTTCTCAACATTACTGAATTTTATAAGCTTGTCTGAGAGTTCAGAAACAGGAGTGGAGAGCTGAAGTTACACTCTGCAGGGCTCACTGCAGAGAGGTCTGAGAGCTGATTGGAAGGAAGAGACACTCCCCCTTCACACAGCTCACAGGAACAGAGCTGAGGCTGTCAATCTGTTGGAGGTCCCTCCCCTGTCACCTTTTTTTTCTTGGTTTCAGGAAAACTTGTCAGAAGTGATTCATACTGACAGTAGAGGATCGAAGCAGCAGACAAATTACATTTAGTGCTCTTAATTGTACACACTATAGAGCAGGGATATGCAATTAGCGGACCTCCAGATGTTGCAGAACTACAAATCCCATGAGGCATAGCAAGACTCTGACAGCCACAAGCATGACACCCAGAGGCAGAGGCATGATGGGACTTGTAGTTTTGCAACAGCTGAAGGTCCGCTAATTGCATATCCCTGCTCTAGAGGGATGTGCTTTGTTCATATTTCATGTCTGAGGTTTACAACAACTTTAAGTATTTCTTCTTTCTACTTCATATTTTACCAATCACATTTAAGCTTCCAAGCCACGGATTGGATTTGATCATTGGCTGGGTACTGACATTCTGCATGTACCTATGGAAGATAAATTGAGGCTGGATTCACACCTGTCCGGTGCGAATTCCAGCCTGTCTGCTGCCGGGAAGGGGCGGAGCCACCGTTTGGCGGCTCCTGTCTGTTCCCACAGCGCAGCAGCTGCGCGCGGGGGGGGGGGGGAGATGGGGAGGGGCCATGAGCAGGGAAAATATCCCCGTTCAGTGTGGAGTGCATCTCCGTGTTGAACTCAACGGGCTGGGAATTCGCACAGAAAAGGCACACGTTTTTTGTGCAATGCGGAGTGCAAATGCACCGCACATATGTGAACCGGACACATTGAAAACAATGTGTTTTCAAGTGTCCTGCGAATTGGATGCGGTTTAAGCCGCATCCAATTCGCATAGGTGTGAACCCAGCCTAAGTGTTTTATTATTCCTCTCTTGTATCACAAGCAGGTGTTCCCATATCAACCATAAAAAGGGACTATAGAGAACTGGTACAGTAATGCAATGCCTTGGTAAAAAAGCTGAAGCATTTTGTGAGTAGGATGCACTCCCTGGAGCTTCATTTGACCGTATTGTTTTTTTAATCCTGTGGATTGCCCATTGCATGTCATGGTTGTGCATTCTTTTAGATGGCTGTAATGGAATCAAAGGGGTTAAAGTGGAAGTAAACCCTCCTATCAATTTAAGCCAAGGAAGCTGCTATCCTGTTCTCTGTTTAATCTTCAACTGCCATGTGATCAGTTATGACACCAGCCATTGGATGGTTTGACAGTTTGGTTGAGAGCACATCCAATGGGACAGTTATCATTTCTGGCATGTGCCGGAAATGTAACTGTTTTTTGAAACTGTTAAATCAATGGATTTACTTCCGCTTTAAATAATCTCTGGGTGGCAAAAGCAACCTAGAACTTTTTTTCTTTTCATTCTTATTTGTGGCCTCTTTGAGGTCAGTAAAAGTGAACTAAGCAGCTACTGTACATCGATCCTTGATCACTTGTACAATCTGAAAATACAGGTCTTCCTCTGGCAATGAAGACCGATACTCCTCTCCTTTTCACTCAATCATGATGGTGAGTGTTATGCTTTTAAGGCTGGGTTCACACTATGTGTGGCCACAGGGCACAGCAGAGGTCTGGTTCATCCCTGTTCACTGTATCAGGTCTGAATTTTTGGCTGAATTTGGACCTGAAATGAAGCCAAAGACACATGGGACCCTTCTGCTGTGCACTCCACGGCCGCCCTGGAGATGTGTGAACTGGCTCCATTAAAAGCTGGTCACAGTCTCCTGTCAATTTGCAATAGTGTGAACCCGGCCTTTGATCTCTCTCTGGGTGTGGGGGTACACAGTTGTGGTGGGAGCAGGATCCTCTCCTGCATCTGCATCACCCATCCTATCTTCTGCACTGTGGAGGACAAAGCAGTCAAACTGATAGCTTCCAGATTCAAAATGTATATATCTGAATGCAGCAGTATTGTATGCTATGTGCACATTCACACTGCTCTGTTTTGGATTGTTGCATTTAGTAGAGCTGCACGATTGATCGTTAAAAAAATCGCAATCTCGATTCAACCCCCTTTACAATATTAAAGTGATTGTAAAGGCTCAGTTTTTTTTTCTTTTAAAATAACAAACATGTTATACTTACCTCCTCTGTGCAGTGGATTTGCACAGAGCAGCCCAGATCCTCCTCTTCTCGGGTCCCTCTTCTGCTCTCCTGGCCCCTCCCTCTCGTGAATGCCCCCTCAGCCAGCAGCTTGCTATGGGGGCACCCGAGCCAAGGCAGAGCACTGTGTATCCATTTAGACATGGAGCCCTGGCCCTGCCCCTCTCTCCCCTGATTGGCTGACTGATTTTGATTTACAGCAACAGGAGCCAATGGTGTCGCTGCTATGTCTCAGCCAATCAGGAGGAGTGTCTGGGACAGCTAAGACACTCGTGAACATCGCTGGAGAGAGAAGGGGCTCAGGTAAGTAATTAGGGGGTGCTGGGGAGGCTGTCACACACAGAAGGTGTTTTATCTTAATGCATAGAATGCATTAAGATAAAAAAAAAAAACCTTCTGCCTTTACAACTCCTTTAAAGTGTTACTAAACCCACAACAGTACAAACAATCTGTATATGCAGCATAGCATGCTTGTTATACTCACTGTGGAACTTAAGGGGTTAATCCTCCGCATTGTGTAAAAAGGCTTTTTGATCCTATATGGATAGATTCTTCCCTCCCTCCACTGTCTATCTGGGGAAAACCAGCCAACACAGGCAGTGTAGCCGACCTGCACATGATCAGTTTGGTCTCTATTGCTGGAGAGAACATTTACTTGTTCTCAGAGATAGCCAGGTCACATGATATTGACATCACACATGTGGGCGTATATAGAGGCTGTAGTGGAAATCTCCTCCTACCTGAACACTGAGCACTGGAGAAACTGCATGTAATCACTGACCATGGTATACAGATCAGCCAAAAAGGTATATAGTGGCAGTATTTTAATGTAAAAAGAAGATTTATAAGTTGTGGGCACTGGGGGGGGGGGGGGCAGATGAATTATTTTCATATTACTGGGTTTAGTAACACTTTAAGCATCTCCACAATTCATGTAACAAGTGCAAAGCCATTCTCTGCTCACAGCTGCCAAAAAAAAATAAAAAAAAATAGAAAGGCAGCCGGCAAAGTTTATCACAACATTTCTGAGATAAAAAGAAACACTGTTTAATTTGGTTCTTTTAGATCAAAGGGATGAACTTCAATCTGCAAATGAGGTCAGTTTAACCACTTAAAGACCAAGCCTTTTTCTGACACTTGTTGCTTTCAAGTTAAAATCAGTATATTCTGCTAGAAAATGACTTAGAACCCCCAAACATTATATATATTTTTAGCAGAGACTCTAGAGAATAAAATGGCAGTTGTTGTGATATTTTATGTCACACCGCATTTGCACAACGGCCTTTGAAAAGTAATTTTTTGGGAAAAAATACACTTCAATGCTTTAAAAAAAAAAAAAAAAACAGTAAGGCTGGCTTCACATATGAACCACTTGCGGCTCACAGCAGGGGTCCAGTGCTTTCTGGTTCACTGTTTCAGGTCCGATTTCAGCCCGAATTTTGTACTGAATTCAGACCTGAAACAGACCAAAAGTCGCACAGCATTTTTGTGCAAATCGCACCGGACCTGCTGCGGAGATATGTGAAACGGCTCCATAGAGAGCCAGTCAAAATCTCCTGCTATTGCGAATTGGATGCGGAGAAGATGCTGTTACGCCAAGAATCGTGATCTTTATTCTAAGCAAAATAAAATGTGATTCTCATTTTATCCAGAATCGTGCAGCTCTTGCATTTAGCTATGCAAAACAAAAATAGAAAAATTAGCATTCATGGTCTGATTTGGACTTTATTTTACACTGTATGCATGTAGACGTTTGTGATAACCTAGGTATGTAAATTTAGGGACAACATGTAAACATTAAATGCAAAAAAATACTATGCATAACCACATTTTTTGGTATAATATAAAAGATAATCATAGATAAATAGATACCATACATGTCACACTATCAAATTGCGCACGTTCGTGAAACCAATTTACTATCCATAGGCAAAGCTTTAAAAGCCTTCAAAGGTTACCACTTTAGATTTACAGAGGAGGTCTGGTGCTAGAATTACTGCCCATGATCTGACGTTTGCGGTGATACCTCACATGTGTGGGACGATCAGTGTTTGCATGCGTGCGTTCGCCTTTGTGCGCAAGCATAGGGACACGTTATTTATTTTTACCCATTATTTATTTATTATTATTTTTACACCGTCCTTAATTTTTTTTTAATCACTTTTATTGCTGTCACAAGGAATGTAAACATCCTTGTGGCAGCAATAGACATGTGACAGGTACTCTTTATGTAGAGATCTGGGGTCCTTCCACTGCATTTAAATGCATTTGATCACACCAAGATTGGTGTGATCAAATGCTTTTGATTTTTTAAAAATGGCGCTGTTTACATCAAGGTAACCTGGAAGCGATGAGACGTCATTGCTTCTGGGTTACTATATCATAGAGCTCAGCAAAACTGACCAAATCTTTGCTGGGCTCTGTGATCAGCTGGCGGAAGCATCGGCTGGTCAATTGGGACTCCCGGTGGGAAGAAAGATCCTGATCAAGCCACTGAAGGTGGTGGAAGGGGGGGGGGGGGCGGCGCCTCTTCCTGTTGCTGGTAAAAGCAATCCATTCAGCCGCTAGGATTGCTTTTGCAAGAGAGACGACTGTCGACTCTAAAAAATGGCAGCCATCATCCCAGTATAGCTACTTGAAGTCGCATGGGGACGTCGCTGATCAGCTAGTAAGATAACTGTAAACAGGACAAATATAGAGGGTGAATTTCACTAATAGGAACACCAACAGCAATAAAAACTGACAGGCCTTCTAATCCATCTCCATTCTATGCAAAACTAGTTACACTTTAACAATTTCTAGGGAGTGGTGGCAGCGCAGGCACACATTTTGAAAAACCGAAGGCCGGTGCTCTATCAGAATACTGCTACCCATCAGAAAATGCAACGGAAGTGATGTTGCAAACAAAATTGCTTATTGCACATGCGCTATGCATTCCAACATGGCCGCTATGCATTTCAATAGGTATCCTTATCTGACAGAACACCAAGGACATCTTGTTACACCCAGGCAAGTCTTGAATTTCACACAATTTTATTTTAGCAGTTAACTCACCTTATATATTGAAATAGACTATTTCACCGTGACCGAGTGAGGATGTCGAAAAATGTCCCTCGGCGTCAAATCAGTTTGGTGCTGAGCAGTGTGAGGTGTACCAAGATGGCCGTTGCCACCTTCTGACTGCAGGCTTATCACTGCTTTTCAAATACAACATCAAAACAGTGCTACAGATTTAAAAATACTGTATTTCAGTATATCAGGTGAGTTTATTGCTAAAATAAGTGTGAAATTGAAGACTTGCCTGGGTGTAAGAAGATGTCCGCTGCCGCCTTCATATTCTGTCAGATTAGGAAACCTATTGGATCGCATAGCGGCCATGTTGGAACACATGGTGCATGTGCAGTAAGCATTTTTTGCTCAGAACATCACTTCCGTTACATTTTCTGATGGGTAAGCGGTATTCTGACAGGACACGGGGTTAATTCTGCGCCACCGCTGATTTCACCTTAATGATCTTTACATGTCGCCCCTGACTGGGTGGACCATTCATGTGGCAGTGGAAACAAAGTCTGTGACCATTCTGTGCCCCTACAAGAATGACTAATTCAGGGCTGACCTTTAAACATCAATAGTGTGTGATCGGTGGCAGCAGTGTAGGTGTAGAATATACTCTTCTCATACAGACATAAGCAGGCGTGCGTCTATGTGAATTCAGATGTTTATATGCAGATCCTGTGTAAATCAATAGAAGCGTGTGTATAAGGCATTATAGTGCATTTAGAGTAAGGTAACCCATATCCTGAGAAAGGGCCAGAGATATAGTTAGTAACATGGGTACACACTAATTAACCCAGCAGTGACTCTATGAATAGATTTGGAAAATGTGGAAGAACAGAGGCAGAAGTGTTTAGCACTCTTGCCATGCAGCACCTGTCCTGGGCATCATCTCCCCCCAAGAAAGCCATCTGTTAGGAGGTTGTGTTCTCCTGGCTTTGTGCTCTGCTTTCATCCAACATTACAAGAAAAACAATCCAGGCCAGTAATCTAGCTTCTTCACAATTGCTTCAATATGACCAACATGGGATATGGACACAGACTGGCAGACTATTTTCCCAGATGATACACATTTTCATGCTGATGATGTTGTATGTACGATGCTGAGATGCTGTAATATTTGGCCCCTGGGGCCGTTTGTTTATTTCCTTTTCAGATTTGTATAGAATAAAGAATAAGGGCCCATTCCCTGCAGAAACTTCTTTCTTTCTTTGGGCTTTTATGTTCACAGCGGTGCTTTTGCATGCACCTGTGCGCATTTGCGTTGCGGAAAAATGCAGCTTGCTGTACTTTTTGCACTGCACTGTAATGGTATGCATAGGATAAGCTGGATTTTGGACTGTCTATGCAGTCACAAATGCATCCGTGTCAGATGTGAATGGGCCCATTGGGCCGGTTCGCATCATGAATTGCACAGGAACACGCTGTGCATTCCTGTTTAATTCACATGTGATCAAGCTACAGTGTCATTTGAATAGGCAGAAATTGTGCCAGACTGCACCATAAGTAGTGCATGTATGCTTTAAAGCAGAGTTCCACCCACATTTTTCACTCCTCACCATGCAACACTAATGTGCATCCTCAAAAAGAATTGGCAATGTATTTATTTTTTCTGTTCACTTGATTTATGCCTATATCTAATTTCACATCCTCCTTTAGGGGCCGCAGCATCGTACGTCATTTCCGGTTTTGTATTGGCTCCTAGCAGATCTTGGTCAGCTTGGCATGGCACTGCTCTTTCCAATTGCAGCAGTACAGAAGTGCAATAGGACAAAAGTGCATAGTTTTGAACAAACAGTAGTTGGATGCAGTAAGTTTAAATTATTTCTAGTTTCCTTAAAGTATTTCAAATTCCTTTTCTTAAATTGTTTGCTTGTTAACATTGGTATTTTGGCTGTGTTGTTATTAGTGTTTGTTTGCTAAGTGCTGTTGAGGTGTTGAATACTGGGTCTTGTCAATTAGCATATGTAATAGAGGTGGGCTGTTGACCAAATTGGTGCTTAATTAGTGTTGTATTTAAGAAGGTAAGCAACTCTTGTAGAGTTTACTCTTGATAGTTGCTCTTTCCAATTGCAGCAGTACAGAAGTGCAATAGGACAAAAGTGCATAGTTTTGAACAAACAGTAGTTCGTTAACCTTTCTCGTTGATAGTTCTCATTTGAGATGTTCTCAACGAATGGAAGAATTTATGTTGTGATTAATTCGTGGTTAAACCAGTTGTCGGGTGGAGATAATGTATACGATTAACTGT
>BLSH010535872.1:730781-750160 GCA_018402905.1 Glandirana rugosa | reverse complement strand
GAAAAACATTCACTCCAGAGGTCTTGACCTGTGTCATAAGATTCACTCCAGAGTGATTTCTAGATATATCTCCTTAGTCTTGGAGGAAGGAGGACGACCACTAGGGAGATGACTATGTAGGGTCTTAAGATAAACGAAAAGGGTGACGGACCAATGTGACAAACGAGTAAAACGTTAGTAGACTTTATTCGTGGGGGTTTAGAAAAAGAAGACATCACGACCGATTGTGACACGGGGGTTACGACATGAGAGATTCCCCTAAGAAAAAGGGATCTACGTAATAAAATGTAAATCTTTATAACTTGACGTCAGAGGTGACGAAACTGGTTAGAAGGTCGTTACGGTTTAGTACAAGGTACAATGTCTGGGGAGGTCCCTATAGTTGGGATGATGTGTGGAAACATGTGTCCAGTTCTGGAGACCTCACTTACAAAAAGATATTGATAAAATAGAACGAGTTCAGAGACGGGTAACAAAAATGGTGAAAGGTCTGGGGGATATAACATATCAAGAGCAACTTCAGGAACTTAATATGTAGTGTCTGGAGGAAAGAAGGGAGAGGGGAGACATGATTGAAACCTTTAAATACATCAAGGGGGTGAATAAGGTTCAGGAGGGCAGTCTTTTCAATATGAAACCAAAATCAAGAACACGGGGACATGACCTCAAACTAACTGGAGGGAAGTTCAGAACTAATCTTAGAAAGTATTATTTTACTGAAAGGGTGGTTGATGATTGGAATAAACTACCAACAGAGGTTGTGAGACAGTCAACAGTAAATGGCTTTAAACATGCTTGGGATAAACATAAATCCATAGTCAAACAACAAGGTTAATGTAAAAAAAAATAAATAAATAAAAAGGGGCAGACTCGATGGACTACTCAGTCTTTTTCTGCCGTCACTTTTCTATGTTTCTATGCTCCCATTTTGCATTGGCGTCTATGGAAAATCTTGGTCAGCTTGGCATGGCACTTCTCCCGTTTTGCATTGACGTCTATGGAAAATCTTGGTCAGCTTGGCATGGCACTGCTCCCATTTTGCATTGGCGTCTATGGAAAATCTTGGTCAGCTTGGCATGGCACTGCTCCCATTTTGCATTGGCGTCTATGGAAAATCTTGGTCAGCTTGGCGTGGCACTGCTCCCGTTTTGCATTGGAGTCTGGAAAATCTTGGTCAGCTTGGCATGGCATTGCTCCCGTTTTGTATTGGTGTCTATGGAAAATCTTGGTCAGCTTGGCATGGCACTGCTCCCATTTTGCATTGGCGTCTATGGAAAATCTTGTTCAGCTTGGCATGGTACTTCTTCCATTTTGCATTGGCGTCTATGGAAAATCTTGGTCAGCTTGGCATGGCACTGCTCCTGTTTTGCAATGGTGTCTATGGAAAATCTTGGTCAGCTTGGCATGGCACTGCTCCTGTTTTGCATTGGTGTCTATGGAAAACCTTGGTCAGCTTGGCATGGCTGTGCCATGCCAAGCTGACCAAAATTGCACTGAACATGCGTGGGATCGGCAGGTGCATGCTGGGTAGCCAGCATGCACGGAATCCAGGAAGGACACTGCGGCTTCAGATGCCCACACTGGAGGTGGCTGCACTGTGCAGGAACTTCACAAAGTAAGAAAACGATGCTGCAAAAATTGAAAACTAGGCATAGTTTGCAGCATACCTTTGTTACATTGCTCGAGGTGTGAGTATTCTAGGGGTATTTTTATCTTAAAAGCCATATTTTGTCCAGAACGTAGCGTTAAAGCAGTAGTAAGCTGCCAAAAAATTAAAAGCAATGACCCCCACTGCAGGTTTAAGTCATAATATACTAGTATGCACCACATACTAGCACATTATGACAGATTTAGCTGCACATGGAGCCCTCCAGCACAGCGCTGTCATGGCTTCCTGATGAATGGCCGGGGCTGCAATGACGTTACTCCCGCGCATTGCACATGCAAACCCAGGTATGGAGCTCTGAAGGTACGGCACAGGTATGCCGTCCCCCCAGAGTGCATGCACTGGTGACACCACTGGCTGCATGTTGTGTGAATATCCCCTAAACAGTGCAAGTTTAGGAGATATTCGCTGTACCTACAGATAAGCCTTACCTGTAAGTAAAAATTCAAAAGGGGAGTTTAATTCCACTTTAAAAAGCACACAGCAACTGGACCGCATGGTACAGGCAAAGGCTCAGTGTTTGTCACCTGCGTTTGGGGTGTCGTTAAGTTAACACTGACAACCGCTGCAGATCACAAGTGAGGTGTGCTTTGAACATGGTGTGAAACAAGCGCAAAAACGCGTGTTTTCTGCAGCTGTATGGAGATGTAAAATGGGAGTATTAAATATCCATGTTTATACAGATATAAAGCAAAATATACAGCTTGTTGTGTATACAGTAAAGTGTATCTCTATAGGCCTCATTCACTCAGCCACAGATGGCTGCACAGCACAAAGCAGCATAATTTCTGTGCTTCAGGAACTCAGCACTGCCCAAAGCCTTTGCACTTAAGTGCTGGTCTGCAATATGGCTAGGCATGGTCCTAGGAGAGCTTGTCCTGCATCCGGGAGTCACAAGTGCTTATGGACAGCCATGGGCAGAAGCCTGTACAAACCTATGACAGACACTGCAGTTGTACATTTTTACCTGCACCCAAGGGGTTACATGCATGCAGGGATTGATGAGAGGTCCTGAATGTAGACAGCTTTCATCCAAGACTACTTCTCTGTTCCTATACAGATGGAAACACTTAGATGTGTCTACAACCATGGCTTCTGTCTGCCTGCCATTGATTTGTAAGGCTGTTGGCTGTATGCAAACATTTGTGACTCCTGGGTGAACAAATCATGTACGTTTATATGCCGTGCGGCCATCTGTGGCCATGTGAAGGAGGTCTATGGATTTACTTTAAAGCGTTTGTTAACTTAAAAAAAAAAAGGATCCTATTCCCTTAAAGCATGTTAAATGGCACAATGCTTGTGCGGTGCAATTTGGCCCCCTGTAACACCTGAAATACCTGGCTTATCCTGCCTGGCTATACCGTCCCCCTGTAAACTGACCACAGTATATCATGGCTGCTGAGCCCTGACACTGTGGTCAGTATACAACACAGTTAAGGCCCGGTGGGATTTTAACACAGCACTATCGTCCCCAAAAAAGTACTAAACAGGTAAATAAACAAAGTATAAAGTTTTATTAAGTCAAGATTAAAATATCACAAAAAGAGGTGACATCTAAAAAGCAATGGGAACCACTTATGATAATTAAAACAGTGTTAGGACAGAAGGCCAGCCAGGCCTACGGTATAGCCTGATAGTTGCTGGTAAACTGTAGTTCCAACATGTTTCGAAGTTTAGTTTGGTTTGACTTCTTCCTCAGGGAAAGCAACCAACACTGTTATATAATGGTTCTGCAAAGTAACAACAGGCATGAGTACAGTAAAAATATATATTACTTGTGTAACAGAAGTATAAGCCAGTATATGTACAAACAAGTGACTGACAAATATGAGAATGCATAATCCCAGAACAGGATGATACATACCAAAAATTGTGAGCGGTTAATAAAAGGCACAGGGGTACAGAGTGGGTGGCGAGTTTGTTGATATGTAACCCCCCTGGAAGAATGTGGTCAGTATACGTGCCTCCATCATCTGTAGCTCTCCTGTGTCCTCTCCCCCCTGCCCTCCCTGCCTGTCAGCTCCTGTGTCAGTGCCCACCCCCCCTCCCCTCTTGCTGCTGAAATTTCATTTGATTTTTTTAGACCATCCTGTCTGTTTAATAATTCTATGTGCCCCTGTGCCTATGTTTTATAAAAATAAGCCATTCTTTACCCGTTCTCAGAGCGCCAATCGCCGCTGATGTGACCCGCCGGCTCTCTCTTCCTCCCCTCCTGACTGACGTCAGCGGGGAATCCTCGGCCCCGCCTGCTACAGCTGTCAGATGGGAACATAGAACATAGCACATAGAAGTATTAAACAGAGAGGATGATAGAAAGTGGCTTAACAACCACTTTAACCACTTCCATACTGCCTAAAGTATATTCACGGCGGCAATGTGGTTGCATCCCGCGAATCGCCGTAAATAAGTGGCGATTTGCGGGTGGCAGTTAGGGGGCAAGCGAGCGCACGCTGTAGTCCTGAGGAGTTTGCCCGCGGCTCTGGCGGACCCGATGTACGCCGGCGAGCCTCGCTGAGCGGCCACAGCAAAAGAACAGGGAACCGCGGATGTAAACACGGTGGTTCCCTGCTCTGTCAATAGGGACATAAGAGATCTACCGATCTCTGTCACTGGGATCAGTTAGATCTCTTATGCCCATAACAGCCCCCCCCCCCCACAGTTAGAACACACCCAGGGAACACAGTTAACCCCTAGATCTCCCCCTGCAGGTTAACCCCTTCACTGCCAATGACATTTATACAGTAATCAGTGGATATTTAAATTTCTGATTGCTGTATAAATGTCATTGGTCCCAAAAAAGTGTCAAAATGGTCCGACATGTCCACCCTAATATCGCAGTAGGGCTAAAAATCGCAGATCGCCGCCATTACTAGTAAAAAATAAAAAAAAAATAAAAACCCCAGAAATTAATTCTCATCACCTGTAAACGCAGCCACTTTTGCGCACACCAATTAATAAACGCCGATTGAGATTTTTTTTCCCAAAAATATGAGGAAGAATATAAATCAGCCAAAACCGATGAAAAAAAATTTTTTTTATATTTTTTTTTGGATTTGTATTTTAGCAAAAAGTAAGGAAAACTGTTTTTTTTCCAAAATTGGCGCTCTTCTTTTGTTTATAGCGGTGATCAGAAATGACACAGAGGGGATCAAATACCACCAAAAGAAAGCTCTATTTGTGGGAAAAAAAGGACGTAAATTTTGTTTGGGTACAACGTCGCACGACCGCGCAATTGTCAGTTAAAGTGACGCAGTGCCGAATCGCAAAAAGTGCTCTGGCCCTAAAGTGGGAAATCCTTCCGGGGCTGAAGTGGTTAAGTAGCACTATTTATTTATTACAAGTATTTATATAGTGCTGACAATTTATGCAGCAATTTACAGATATACATATTGTACCTTGACATCATTCCCTGTCCTCAAGTAGCTTACAATCTATGGTCCCCTAACTCACATTCATACATACACATACTAGGGCCAATTTAGACAGGATCCAATTAACCTACCAGCATGTCTAAGGAGTGTGGGAGGAAACCGGAGCACCCGGAGGAAACCCACACAGGAACAGGGAGAACAAGCAAACTCCAGGCCAGTAGTGCAGTGATTGGGATTTGAACTGACGACTCTAGTGCTGCTACGCAGAGTGCTAACCACTTAACCACTATTCTGCCCACTATATTTGTATTATATTGCATCTGAGCCAAACAAGATGTAGATTTTGTTTTATATGTAGACTTCAAAAGGTGTGGATATGTAAATGCATGCAAAAATCATGCTCCTTTGTATGCTGTATGGATCTCTGAGAATGTGTGAATTAGATCAACAAAAGTTTTTATTTTAATTTAGGAAAGACTGGATAAAGGTTAGAACCTCTGCTAGGTTTTACCACTATCTTTGCTTCTGTTTTGGCTTGTTTACATTCGCTTCATCCTGTGAAGCTCGATTTGTGGCAGATTGCTTTTCAGAGGCAGTGGGGAGGTGTTATGTGACCTCCTCACTGCCTGTTTTAACCCCTAAAAACCCACACAACCATGCCAAGCATCACAGCTGTGGCATGCATATACCCTCGCCTGCTGCCTTTGCAGCTTAAAGTGGTTGTATATCTCAGACATGAAATATGAAGGGAGCATATCCCTCTATGATGTGTATTTGTTTCAGTCAAGAGCACTAAGAGTCGGCTCACACTACAGCGACTTGGGAGGCGACTTGTGTCGCTCCAAGTTGCCCCCAAGTCGCTTGCCAAGTGAAATCCCATTGAAGTGAATGTGAGCGGTCTAACTGTACACTACTGAAGTTGCTCTGACTTCAGAAAAGGTTCCTGTACTACTTTGAGGTGACTTCTATCCGACTTGTGCCCATAGAATTCAATGGAAGTCGCCTCCAAGTCGGATCCCCCATCTATACAGAAGCGACTTCACAGTGAAAAGAATAGAATTTATTTTATGGCAACCCCCTCCCTCCCTTCTCTGATTGGCCACAGCAAAGTCGCCTGGCTAGGGTTGCCACATCATCCCTTTAATCCAGGACACATATGGATTACACAGGTTGTTCTGAGGCTGATTTAATGCAGATAAGGCACCAAGTGAGTTTAATTGCCACCTTAATCAGCCACAGAACCTGTGTAATTCATATGTGTCCTGGATTAAAGGGATGATGTGGCAACCCTACGCCTGGCATGAAGTTGTGTTGTAAGTTGCCCAAAGTCGCACTGAAGTTGCTTTCAAATCGCCTAGCAAAGTCGCCCCGCAAGTTAGATCGCTGTGTGAACCGGCCCTAAAGGGTTGATTTACTAAAACTGGAAAGCACAAAATCTGGTGCAGCTGTGCATGGCAGCCAATTAGCTTCTAACTTCAGCTTGTTCAATTAAGCTTTGACAATAAGCCTTGGACAGTGGTTCTCAACTCCGGTCCTCGGGACCCACTAACAGGCCAGGTTTGCAGGATAACTGAAATACATCACAGGTGATATAATTTTCTGCTCAGTGATTGCAGTATTCTAGTCTGCATCTCCCCAAGGTAATACTTAAAATCTGGCCTGTTAGTGGGTCCTGAGGACAGGAGTTGAGAACCACTGGCCTAGGTTCACATTGGTGCGGGAATGAAATGGTGCGAGTTCAGCTGAATTCGCACAATTTCATTCCCACATGTCAGTCCCGACTTCAGGTGCGATTTCAAAGACAGCTGTGTGGGTAGCTGCACAGATGTCTACGGAAATCGCACCTGAAATCGCCAAAAGTAGTACAGAAACTACTTTTGGAAATCGATGAGGCGCCGCAAATTCAGCATCGCACTGATTAGGACGGTGTCGTTGCCGGCAATTGCCGCCGATTTGGCATGCGATTTGACTAAAACCTGAAAGCTGATTGGTTTCTAGGCAGAGCTGCAACAGATTTTGCACTCTCAATTTTAGTAAATCAACCCCTAAGTGTCATTTCAGTCTGCTGTCTCATTCCTCTGCTATCTGCAGGAGTCAATTCTGACACCAAGAGAAAAAAGGTGATGGGGGAAGGACCTCCAGCTGATTGGCAGCCTTGTCTCTGTTCCTGTGTGAAGGGGTGTGTGCCCCTTCCCTCTAATCAGCTCTCCTCACTGAGCTCTACAGAGAGTAACTTTTAACCACTTCCGTACCGCCGGACGTCATATAACGTCCTTGGGTTTGAGTGGTGATATCTGAATGCTGCCTGCAGCTGCAGGCACCATTCAGGTACCGTTTTATTCAGCAGGCTATTCCCTGCAAGATAAAAGTGGTCTTAGCGGCGGATTCGCCGCGAGATCACTTTTATCAGCGGCAGGAGAGGTGTCCCCCCCTCCGCCGCTTTGTGGTCATCTACGCCGCTTACCGGACCCGCCGGCAGCGGCGGAGATGATCTGATCCTCTCCCCCCAGTGTCCGGGATCCGACTGAGCGGCTGAAGCCACTCACTCGGCTCCATAACATGGCGGGGCGGAAATGACGTCAGAAGTGACGTCTGCCCAACGGTCTTAAAGGGCCCATTTTTTTTTTGGACTGTCATTTTTTTCAGATTTTTTTTTTTTTTCCATTTTAGTGTAAATATGAGATGTGAGGTCTTTTTGACCCCAGATCTCATATTTAAGAGGACCTGTCATGCTTTTTTCTATTACAAGGAATGTTTACATTTCTTGTAATAGGAATAAAAGTGATCATTTAAAAAAAAAAAAAAAGAACAGTGTAAAAATAAAAAGTAAAAAGCAAAATAAATAATTAAAAAAAAAAAAAATTTAAAGCGATCTGTCCCACCGAGCTTGCGTACAGAAGCAAACGCATACGTAAGTCCCGCCCACATATGAAAACAGTGTTCAAACCACACATGTGGGGTATCGCCGCGATCGTTAGAGTGAGAGCAATAATTCTAGCACTAGAACTCCTCTGTAACACAAAACTGCTAAGCTGTAGAATTTTTTAAACGTCACCAATGGAGATTTTTAAGTTGCAAAGTTTGTCGCCATTCCGCGAGCGGACGCAATTTTGAAGCATGACATGTTGGGTATCATTTTACTCGGCGTAACATTATCTTTCACAATATGGAAAAAAATTGGCCAAACTTTACTGTTTTCTTATTTTTTAACTAAAAAAACTGAATTTATAAAAAAAAAGCACGCTTGGAAGACCGCTGCGCAAATACAGTGTGACAAAGTTTTTCAATGACCGCCATTTTATTCTCTAGGGTGTTAGAAAAAAAATATATATAATGTTTAAAATTAATTTTATAGCAAAAATAAACTGTTTTTAACTCGTAAGCACAGAATTCAAGAAACAGGCTTAGTCTTGAAGTGGTTAATTTGCCAGCTCAGAGAAGCTTTAGAAATTCTGGACTTTGAACAGATGTAGAGAAGCGAAGACTGCAGATAAACAGGTACAGCTTATTTGTTTCCTCTGTGTATCACCTGAGGCCAGTCCCTTCAGTGGATATATGTGAGGGTTTACAACCACTTTAAAGCGGAGGTCCGAGGGGAAAAAAAAAAAAAAATTAAAAGTCAGCAGCTACACATACAGTAGCTGCTGACTTTTAATAATAGGACACTTACCTGTCCTGGAGTCCAGCGATGTCTGCACCCACCGCTGATCTTCGGATCGGGGGGCGGGTGCAGCCGCCTCCATTGCGGGTAAGGGAACCCGGATGTGTAAGCAGTACAGCTTCACGCCGGGCACCTTACTGCGCATGGGCGAGGCTCTGCCGCGCTCTGCTACTGGCCAAAAGACAGGTGTCCTCTTCCCCCTCCCCCCCGAAAGGTGCCAAATGTGACACCTGAGGGGGGGAGGAATCCAACCAGCGGAAGTTACACTTTAGGGTGGAACTCTGCTTTAATGTCCAGGAGGCAGCACAGCTTCTGTATCATGTGAATGTTGTAATTGGCTGACACACTGGTCACATGATCAGGAGCCTGTGCCATTGGCTCGCAATCTTTATCAAAAACTGCCTGTGACAGTTTGCTGGTTGCGCATTCTCAGCACAAAACTTCATGCCACCGAGGATGTATGTGTGTGGTGGCTGGGTGTTAAAGCTTACCTTTCTTGTCACCACTTACATATGTTATATGGGCAGTGTGAGGTTAAAATGGCATTACCCGTCAAAGACCGATGAGGTCAAAGTTCAGTGATGTCTTCCATATATAATGCCATTTGAACATCTCTACCCTGGCAATCACACCTTTAGGCTTGGTTCACACTCCTGCGGTGCAAATTTTCTGCAAATTGAATACGATTGCGATGCGAGTTTTTTCAGTACAGACAAAAGTGCGATTTCTACATGTGTTGGTGCGAATCTACTGCAAAGCTGTAGCTGGAGTTGGAGGGGGAAGCTATCGCAGTGATGTGAATGGGAGATTTTCAATCCGTGTTCTATTGTAGTCTATGGAGCTGAATTCGCAACGCACAGCATCGCACACTGATCAAACTCGCACAGGACCCTTTTTCTTCACGGATTAGATTTGCAACGCATCAATGTGAACTGCACTGGTAGAACACCAAGTTATTGGAGATGACTTGTGAATTTAATCTATCGCAACGCAATCTATTCACAGTATAGTTTGCAGCAGTGTGAACCTAGCCTAAGCCACAAACACAGACTTTAAGGGGCAGGGGTTGTGGAGGGGGCGATAAAAATGTATCTCTCCTCTGCTTGTTTTTACTGCCCCGCAATGTAAAAAATAGCCTTGGGCCTCTTTTATGTGGGTGGCCTGAGAGTTGTAAAAGCATGCAGTTGAGCCATGGTTTTACCACTCACCTAAATGCTAGCACACAGCCAGAGGGGGCTGTACACTGGCTGCAGCACATTTAACACGGCTTATTTAGACACTACCAGACAAACTTTCTCATTTAAGTCAATGGGGCTGCAACCACAAGCCAAAGGCTTGCTTTGCCGTTGCGGTGCATTTCTCCTATTAAAAATCGGTAGAAAAAAAAAAAATAGAGCATACAAGCATTCAGGACAAGATTGCCTCCTGAATGTGTGCCAGTGGCTGTTTATCCACCCTCTTTAAAGTGACCCACCCTGGATTGCTTTTCAGAAGCTGGCCAAGTGTGAAATTAGCCTTCAATAGATTTCTCCTCACTTCCTGTCTCGGGGGCAACGTTTTACCAAACAGGAAATGAGGGTAAATCTGCAATAGGACCATGAACTGAAATATAAATCTGGCCTTTCCCTACCTTACTAAGGAGCAGTGTTTGTGTTGCTGGTGGAGATCTGCCCTCACTTCCTGTTCAGAGGACAATCTCTTCCCCAGACAGGAAGTGAGGGCAGATCTCCACCTGCCATGAGCTCCAATCCTTCCCCACTCCACCCACAACTAAGAAGCCCACTTTATGGGTACGATGAGGACTTCCAGCCTGTTTAGAGATGGGGAGACATGCCTATGAAGAATAGAAAAGTTAGCCCTCTCTATAAATAGGCATTGCTGGCAGAGCCAGCCCCCTCTCTCCCAGGACCCAGAGCTGGTGTGATCTGCTATTGGATTAAAATAGCATCCTCTGTCCTGCCCTCCCATGCCTGGGCCGCAGGGTGTACAGTCACACAGCATTGTTTGGGAGCAGTAGGAATGTGAAGATGGCTGCAGACCTGGGAGAGCTGCTTGTCCCTTACATGCCAACCATCAGAGTGCCCAAGTCAGGGGACCGAGTCTACAAGACGGAGTGCGCCTTCTCATATGAATGCCCAGTGAGTGCCTCTCCTCCCCTCCTTCCCTTCCTATGGATTGCATGCCTTGTCCTCCCTCTCCGATCATCTACTTACCGCATGTCACAGGAGAGTGCAGCTGTCACCTCTCCCCGGGCTCCGCACACCCCTACACGTGGGATGGATAGGGGGCACCGACCTTCCCTGCTCCATAGCGATCGCTGTGTGCCACACTAGGACAGGTGACCGGGGGCCATGTATCAGGATGTGTCCTCTATGGGTCCTATACCATGTCCTGTATGGGCACTATACCATGTCCTCTATGGATCCTATACTGTGTCCTCTATGGGTCCTATACCGTGTCCTGTATGGATCCTATACCATGTCCTATATAGATCTTATACTGTGTCCTATACAATGTCCTGTGTGAGTCCTATAACATGTCCTGTATGGGCACTATACCATGTCCTGTATGGGCACTATACCATGTCCTATACGGATCCTATACTGTGTCCTCTATGGGTCCTATACCATGTCCTGTGTGAGTCCTATACCATGTCCTGTATGGGTCATATACTGTGTCCTGTATGGATCCTATACTGTGTCCTGTATGGATCCTATACTGTGTCCTGTATGGGCACTATACCGTGTCCTATATGGATCTTATACTGTGTCCTGTATGGGTCCTATACCATGTCCTGTATGGGTCCTATACCATGTCCTGTATGGGTCATATACTGTGTCCTGTATGGATCCTATACTGTGTCCTGTATGGGCACTATACCGTGTCCTATATGGATCTTATACTGTGTCCTATATGGATCTTATACCGTGTCCTGTATGGGTCCTATACCATGTCCTGTATGGGTCCTATACCATATCCTATATGGATCCTATACTGTGTCCTGTATTGGTCCTATACCATGTCCTATATGGATCCTATACTGTGTCCTCTATGGGTCCTATATGGGTCCTATACCATGTCCTGTATGGGTCCTATATGGGTCCTATACGGGTCCTATACCATGTCCTGTATGGATCTTATACTGTGTCCTCTATGGGTCCTATACCATGTCCTGTATGGATCTTATACTGTGTCCTATATGGGTCCTATACCATGTCCTGTATGGATCTTATACTGTGTCCTCTATGGGTCCTATACCATGTCCTGTATGGATCCTATACTGTGTCCCCTATGGGTCCTATACCATGTCCTATATGGATCCTATACTGTGTCTTCTATGGGTCCTATACCATGTCCTATATGGATCTTATACTGTGTCCTCTATGGGTCCTATACGGATCCTATACTGTGTCCTCTATGGGT
This sequence comes from Glandirana rugosa, assembly GCA_018402905.1. NCBI lineage: Eukaryota > Metazoa > Chordata > Amphibia > Anura > Ranidae > Glandirana > Glandirana rugosa. The sequence goes on along the minus strand of BLSH010535872.1, from coordinate 738,039 downwards.
CCTATACTGTGTCCTCTATGGGTCCTATCCCATGTCCTGTATGGATCCTATACCATGTCCTATATGGATCCTATACTGTGTCCTCTATGGATCCTATACCATGTCCTGTATGGGTCCTATACCATGTCCTGTATGGATCCTATACTGTGTCCTCTATGGGTCCTATACCATGTCCTATATGGATCCTATACCGTGTCCTCTATGGGTCCTATACCATGTCCTGTATGGATACTATACTGTGTCCTGTATGGCTACTATACAATGTCATTTATGGAATCTTATACTGTGTCCTCTATGGGTCCTATACAGATCCTATACTGTGTCCTCTATGGGTCCTATATGGATACTATACTGTGTCCTGTATGGGTACTATACAATGTCCTTTATGGATCTTATACTATGTCCTCTATGGATCCTGAACCATGTCCTATATGGATCCTATACTGTGTCCTGTGTGGGTACTATACAATGTCCTTTATGGATCTTATACTGTGTTCTCTATGGGTCCTATACCATGGCCTATATGGATCCTATACGGTGTCCTGTCTGGGTACTATACCATATCCTATACTGTGTCCTCTACGGGGCCTATACCATATCCTGTATGGGTCCTATACCATGTCCTATATGGGTCCTATACCATGTCCTTTATGGATCCTATACCATGTCCTTTATGGATCCTATACGGTGTCCTGTATGGGTACTATACCATATCCTATACTGTGTCCTCTACGGGGCCTATACCATATCCTGTATGGGCCCTATACCATGTCCTATATGGATCCTATACTGTGTTCTGTATGGGTCCTATATCATGCCCTATATGGATCCTATACTGTGTCCTGTATGGGTACTATACCGTGTCCTTTATGGATCCTATACTGTGACCTCTATGGGTCCTATACCATGTCCTTTATGGATCCTATACTGTGTCCTGTACAGGTACTATGTTTTGTCCTCTATGTGGGTCCTATACAATGTCCTCTATGGATCCTATTTTGAGTTCTGTCTGGATCTTATACTGTGTTCTGTGTGAATCCTATACCATGTCCTATATGAATCTTATACCATGTTCTGTATGAGTCCCATACAATGTCCTATATGGATCCTATACTGCGACCTGTGTGGATCTTATACCATGTTCTGTATGAGTCCCATACAGTGTCCTATATGGATCCTATACTTTGTCCTGTACAGGTCCTATACTGTGTCCTATATGGATCATATACCGTGGTCTGTATGGCTCTTATATCATGTGCTGTATGGGCCCTATACCTTTTCCTGTATGGGTCCTATATCATGTGCCGTATGGGTCCTATACCTTGTGCTGTATGGGTCCTTGGGTCCTATACCTTATGCTGTATGGGTCCTATATCATGTGCTTTATGGATTCTTTTTTTTTTTTTTTTTTACAGTGGCTTGTCGGGATCCTATATGGTGTCCTGTATGATTGCCATGCCAAGTCTTGTACAGACCCTATACAGTTTTCTGAATGGGTTCAGAATTGTCATATATGGTTTCCCTACCTATATGGATGCCATGCTATGTCCTGTATGATTCCTATACAGTGTTCTGTATGGGTCCTATATCATGTCTTGTACTGTGTCCTGTATGGGTCCTATATAGTGTCCTGTATGGATGCCATGCCAAGACTTGTACAGACCCTATACTGCTTTCTGTATGCCTACTATGCTGTATTCTGCACGGATCCTTATACAGTGTCCTGTATTGATCCTATTCCGTGTGCTGAATATATCCTATACAGTGTCCTGTATTGATCCTATTCTGTGTGCTGAATGTATCCTATACAGTGTCCTGTATTGATCCTATTCCGTGTGCTGAATGTATCCTATACAGTGTCCTGTATTGATCCTATTCCGTGTGCTGAATGTATCCTATACAGTGTCCTGTATTGATCCTATTCTGTGTGCTGAATATATCCTATACAGTGTCCTGTATTGATCCTATTCCGTGTGCTGAATGTATCCTGTACAGTGTCCTGTATTGATCCTATTCTGTGTGCTGAATGTATCCTATACAGTGTCCTGTATTGATCCTATTCCGTGTGCTGAATGTATCCTATACAGTGTCCTGTATTGATCCTATTCCATGTGCTGAATGTATCCTATACAGTGTCCTGTATGGATGTTTATCCATGTCCTGTATGGCTGTACAGATCCTATATGGTGTCCTGTCTACATGTTTATGCTGGCACAGCTCCTATTCTATGTCCTGTATGGGTCCTACCCCTTACCCTGTACAGATCCTATACCATGTGTTCTATGGATCCATGTCCTGTTTGGATTGCATACCATGTGTTGTATATCTGCGTTTATCATCCTTTTCTGACTGGGGTCCTAGAGGTAACCTAGACTTTACTCATTATGAAAACAGTCATGTACACAGGCCGCTTGAAGGCCCTCTTATTTACGCTGGATATTGCATGTAATGGTGCCTAAAGCTAAAAAGGGGCGGACTTGATGGACTACTCAGTCTTTTTCTGCCGTCACTTTTCTATGTTTCTATGCTCTCACGTTAATGCATGTAAATAGGCCTCAAACACACCTAGGAGTACGAGTCCCCAGTGGTTTCTTGCATCTGGAATTACAGGTGGTTGCCAGCAGCTTCAGCCAGAAAGCCTGTACACAGCAATGACAGGCTGACTGGAGCCGTGGCCACCCACAGGTGTCTGTACATCTTCTGGTTAGGAATGGATGATTGACCGTGAATGCAGAGCGGCTGTTTACAACCACCTGTGATTCCATTCCGCTGAGGGCTCTAATCGCAAATGTGAACGAGGCCTCAGAAAAGTAAGAATTTATTTTTTAATAATTTGAATGAATTCATGTGCGTACTCATATATACATGCGTTTATATATGTTTACATGCAAGTACAAGTATATCACTCAACAATACTCATTTAGAAGGCAGGATTTAGGTATTTTTATGACACTGCTGATCAGAATAATTAGAGAGAGTGACACAGACAGCAATAAAACCTGAGAGGGGTACTAACCCCTCCATACTCTATCCAAATCTAAAAACAAAATTGCCTTTAGTTAAACTAAAACAACACCCAATTTAAAGTATAATACCAGCAAATAAACACCCCATGTTGCTGCTTTTGGTTGTCAATAAGCTTCGACTGGAAAATACAGAATGATTATGATCTCAGTTTTGGCGCTTTTGAGATCATTCAGAATTCACTGCAGGTGTGGTTAACTTATCCTGTTATGAGGGAGACTGTCCTGTTGTGTGGGAGACTGTCCTGTTGTGTGGCAAATGGTCATGTTATGAGGGAGACTGTCCTGTTGTGTGGCAAATGGTCATGTTATGAGGGAGACTGTCCTGTTGTGTGGCAAATGGTCATGTTATGAGGGAGACTGTCCTGTTATGAGAGAGATGATAACGCTATGAGGGAGACTGTCCTGTTATGAGAGAGATAACGCTATGAGGGAGACTGTCCTGTTATGAGAGAGATAACGCTATGAGGGAGACTGTCCTGTTATGAGAGAGATGATAACGCTATGAGGGAGACTGTCCTGTTATATAAGAGATTGTCATGTTATTGAGTGAGATGGCCACGTTAGGAGAGAGATTGTCTTATGAGAGAGATTGTCTTGTTATAAGAGAGATGGCCACGTTATCAGGGAGACTGTCCTGTTATGAGAGAGATAGCTACATTATGAGGGAGACTGTCCTGTTATGAGAGAGATAGCTACATTATGAGGGAGACTGTCCTGTTATGAGGGAGACTGTCCTGTTATGAGGGAGACTGTCCTGTTATGAGGGAGACTGTCCTGTTATGAGGGAGATTGCCTTATGAGAGAGATGATCACGTTATGAGAGAGATGGCCACGTTATGAGAGAGATGGCCACGTTATGAGAGAGCTGATCACGTTATGAGAGAGATGATCACGTTATGAGAGAGATGATCACGTTATGAGAGAGATGATCACGTTATGAGAGAGATGGCCACGTTATGAGGGAGATTGTCTTGTTATGAGAGGGACTGCTCTGTTTACAAACAATGGTGACCCCATTAAAATACATGTGATGATTTGTTACCATAAATCATTTTTGGCTGTCGTGATCTGGGATGCCCATATCAGCATTGCTAAGGGATAAATGAGAACCATTCCCTACACTCACTGTGCTGAGGGGCAACCAGTGATTGTAGACTTTTCCCTGTGCCACCAACAATTGATAAAATGCACAACCTGGAAACAATTTAGGTGGTCCTCAAATGGAGTTGCAACCCAGGATTTGGAAGCTTTGTGTTATGTAAAGAATTCAGACCTGAAGTTGCTTATGGAAAATGTCCCTGCACTTGTAAATAGTCATGTAGAAGAACTCATGCGTTTACTGGCTATCAGATAGATGGTAAATATGAGGTTCTGATCTGTCCAGGGATACTGATGAATGCCCTCTAAACTCGTATCTCCAGCTTGGACAACTTGAGGAAAACAATGCTCATTATAGCCCTGAGTTGTGTACCCAGTATTTACCATGTATCTGATAGCACCTAAACACATTAAAATGGGCTTATTGTAGTTTCTTGCATAGCCCATAGATTTTTTAAAATGATTTGTCAGTCTGGAAACTTCATAGCTAGTTTTATTATTATGGCTTCTGCTGTTATTTTATTGTCATAAAGCTGATGGTTACTTGGCCTCAAGAGCTGCACTTCAGACAGTATATAGCAGTGGTTCTCAACTCCAGTCCTCGGGACCCACCAACAGGCCAGATTTTAAGTATTACCTTGGGGAGATGCAGACTAGAATAATGCAATCACTGAGCAGCAAATGATATCACCTGTGATGTATTTCAGTTATCCTGCAAACCTGACCTGTTAGTGGGTCCCGAGGACCGGAGTTGAGAACCACTGGTATATAGGAAAGATGGAGTGTGTATAATGATTTTATACCTAGATCTTTGGCCATTACTATGTTCAATGTTCCAGTGCCCCAGCTTAGTACCTACATAAATATCGCCCACCCCCAGTGAGTTATATTGGCCGTCCTACAGGGTAAGGCCTCAAACCATGATTTGCACATGGAGTGGGAACACCTGCAGATAGCTGTATAATGACCAAATTGTTCGAGTACATTTGGCCCAAGTACAGTCCTATCTTGGTATAGAGGCAATTGGCAAATATTGCAGTGGTTGTAAAGTAGCATATGAACCTCACCCTGTATTTGGCATACAAATCTAGATTTTTTTTTTTATTCAGCGATGACTTTTGTAATTCCCCAAGCAGATAGACATGTAATCGATTAGTGTCCATTTATATATCAGCGTTGTGGTAACATTCACGTTACATGAGTTGCGGATGCATGCATTTTAAAGACAAAGCACATGCATTACAGCACACCGCAGTGCACCAGTGTGTTGCATCACAAATTATGTGGCACATCCGATTTTCCAACCATTTTGGTGCATTGATTTCCATAGGATGCCTTACCGCAACGCAAGAATGGAAATGGGCCCTAACCACTGTGGGTCTATTTTGTGTTCCTTCCTGAAGATATCAGAAGAACTGTGTATATCTTGTTTTTATTCAGTACAAATGATAGGAGCTACATTCCAAAGCAGAACAGCGCAGAGCTGATGTCAGAGGCCAAGTGAAAACTGTGAAGTCAATCTGTGATTTGCTGAAGTTTTCCTCCAAGTACTTTAGACGATTTTCCCAGCAAGCGCCTCCTCACTCCTTGTTTAGTTACTGGCCCCTACGTTAACAATTTGTCCTAGGAGTGATCCTAGAAAACCTGACACTGAAATATTATTATAAAACTATGTAAACCACACAACTGATGACATACTTTAATAGAGCGCACCATTCCAAATTAGCTGGTGTAATTTTTAATACGTCCATTTTAAAAGTGACTCAGCTGTCTGGCGTTCATCACGCACGCTGCACTAGTTATTTTTATCCCCACTCTCCAGGTCTCAAGTGTCAAGCACCAGTTTACCCACCCAGTGAAAATCCAACAATTTCGAGAGGTCTGTAGGATGGGCCAACCCTCAATGACCATGTAACCTCGTTTATCACGCAACACAAAATACTGAATGATCTGTTTATGTCCAGGAAAAAAAGCTCAGGGGCAGTTTGTAAGAAAATCAGTCTATTTTCGAAGTCTGCATATACTTTTTTTTTTTTTAAACGCATTAATTTTTTACTGATGTGCTTATTATTTAGATCAAACAATTACATGAAGTTTAGGTTGTCAAGTAAATAGTTACCAAACATCATATTGACAAAGTATTTCCAACACTCTTCTGGTGGTATATTTGCATTGGAAAGTCCTGCACCTATTTTATGAATTTCGTGTGACAGGTAGTTCTGCTTTGCACCACTTTTACAGTGTGCCTCTATGGCTGCAACAGATTCAGAAAGAATTACCCTCAGTTCTTAGGAAGAAAACTGGAGGTAGTAATGACCAATCCAAAGGCTCCATTCACACTTGTGCGACTTGTCATGCAACTTTGGACATCAAAGTCACATGATCAGCCATTCCCCATGTTTTCCAATGATAACCATTCATATATGTGCGACTTAACTGGTTCCCGATCGGCTCGCGTACTTTTACTGCTGCAGAGTGGAATTGCCGTCTATAAACACTGTACGCTTTCGTGCCCGCCGCACTCTACAGGAGTGTGGTCGCGGCTCAGGCGGACTCCATCTCCGCTTTCGAGCTGTGATTGCCTGCCAGAGAGGAAAAACAGGGAACCGCCGTGTTTACATCGATCTGTCAGTGGGCATTTAAAACATCTACTGATCCCTGTCACTGGGATCAGTTAGATCTCTTATGCCCATGGTAGCCCAGCCCCCTCACAGTTAGAACACACCTAGGGAACACAGTTAACCCCTAGAGCTTCCCCCTGCAGGTTAACCCCTTCACTGCCAATGACCTTTATACAGTAATCAGTGGATATTTCAATTTCTGATCGCTGTATAAATGTCATTGGTCCCAAAAAAGTGTCAGAAATGTCCGACATGTCCACCCCAATATTGCAGTCCCGATAAAAATGGCAGATTGCCAACATTACTAGTAAAAAAAAAAAAAAAATTTGTAAAAACGCCAGAAATGAATTCTCATGGTTTGTAAACGTGGCAACTTTTGCGCAAACCAATCAATAAACACAGATTTGCGATTTAATTTATTTTTTTACCAAAATTATGAGGAAGAATATAAATTGGCCAAAACCGATGAACAACTTTTGTTTTTTTTTTTTTTTTTTTTTTTTTTTTTTTTTT
>BLSH010535872.1:691639-713866 GCA_018402905.1 Glandirana rugosa | reverse complement strand
TTCAGTTCGTACCACCACCCTCACAGTACCAGACCCCGACGTACTCACAACGGCCGTGACCCCTCGATTTCAAGTAACTCCCTTGGTACTTACAGTTGTACATAACACTGTATGACTTCGTCTCGTACTAGGGGAGGGAAGTCTCGGACCCGGCGTCCCGTCATAAGGTTATACTATTCCTACGATTTGTGTGGATCTTCTGCTGGTGACGAACGATTTCTTCGACTCCCATTTCCACTACGTGACCGGTTCGTACAGAGGTCTGGATTTGGGATAACTCGTAGACACCCCGTAGGAGTTTACCTTCCACCTCCTCGCTCCACCTTCCATTTGAGGATGCCCCACAGATGCTCAATAGGGTTTAGGTCTGGAGACATGCTTGGCCAGTGCATCACCTTTACCCTCAGCTTCTTTAGCAAGCAGTGGTCGTCTTCTAGGTGTGTTTAGCATCCTTATCATATTGGAATACTGCCCTGCGGCCCAGGCTCTGAAGGGAGGGGATCATGCTCTGCTTCAGTATGTCACAATACATGTTGACATTCATGGTTCCCTCAATGAACTTTAGCTCCCCAGTGCCGGCAACACTCATGCAGCCCCAGACCATGACACTCCCACCACCATGCTTGACTTTAGGCAAGCCACACTTGTCTTTGTACTCTTCAACTGTTTGCCGCCACACACGCTTGACACCATCTGAACCAAATACGTTTATCTTGGTCTCATCAAACCACAGGACATGTTTCCAGTAATCCATGTCCTTAGTCTGCTTGTCTTCAGCAAACTGTTTGTGGGCTTTCTTGTGCATCATCTTTAAAAGAGGCTTCCTTCTGGGACGACAGCCATGCAGACCAATTTGATGCAATGTGCAGCGTATGGTCTGAGCACTGACAGGCTCACCCCCCACCCCTTCAACCTCTGCAGCAATGCTGGCAGCACTCATATGTCTATTTCCCAAAGACAGCCTCTGGATATGACGCTGAGTACGTGCACTCCACTTCTTTGGTCAACCATGGTGAGGCCTGTTCTGAGTGGAACTTGTCCTGTTAAACCGCTGTATGGTCTTGGCCACTGTGTTGCAGCTCAGTTTCAGGGTCTTGGCAATCTTCTTATAGCTTAGGCCATCTTTATGTAAATTTTGTAAGAGGTGAGCTGTATCTCTTATAAAGGAAGGGAGGTTGCTAACCAAAGGATGTAATTGCTCATCTATATATTTGCTCAAATTTTCAGTGATTGCCCCTTGACCTGAGTTAAGGTCTACCTGGGGGGTTTTTAATATCCTTATGGACCTTGGATAAACTATAAAAGATCGAAACACGTGGGTATTTTGTCCTTACATAGTCCCAAGTGTCCTTTTAATGATGTGGTTTAGATAAGCATTGTCCACAAGGATATAATATTCCTTGTTGGACTTTTCAATGATTGATTCAGATATCGGTCTGTACCAATCCCTATTATGGAGAATCGTATTACACATTGTTCTGTACTGGTTGTTTGTCATGATTACAATATTACCTCCCTTGTCCGAGGGCTTGATGGTGAGCTGATGTTGCCTTACTAGAGTATTATGTGCATGTCTTTCTGTTTGTGATAAGTTGTCTTGTTTTGGCAAGTATCCTATCTTGTGTATCTCCTGATTGGTCATGGTCAAGAAGAGGCTCCTAGGTTGGGCTTAAGGTTTGGGGAGGGGAATTTACCAGACTTTTTTTCAATTAAGAATGGTATGTAAGTTTGTTAATTTTGATCTCCTCTGTTCCCTCACTATGAGCGTTGGGATTCAGATCTGTCTGATCTAGGGGATCCTCATTCTGTTCCTCCAAGAGAGAAATTGTGCATTTCAAAGTTGAATTGAGGATTTTAGAAAAGAAACCGCAAACCATTAAACTAAAAACATGACATGTAAATACAGTGTATAAAATTGTAACTATTAAAGTTAAAGTAATTTAGTGAAAGCCATTAGTTTGCAGTGATAACCTATCACTCTTTAATCACTTCACGCCCGGAAGGATTTCCCATGTTAGGACCAGAGCACTTTTTGCGTTTCGGCACTGCGTCGCTTTAACTGACAATTGCACGGTTGTGCGACGTTGTACCCAAACAAAATTTGCTTCCTTTTTTTCCCCACAAATAGAGATTTCTTTTGGTGGTATTTGATCCCCTCTGCATCAACTATATACAAAAAAAATAGCGACAATTTTGCAAAAAAAAACAATATTTCTTACTTTTTGTTAACATACAAATCCAAAAAAAAAAATATAATAAACAAATTTATTCATCAGGCCGATTTATATTCTTCCTCATATTTTTGTTAAAAAAAAATCGCACTCCCCGTTTATTGATTGGTTTGCGCAAAATTTGCCATGTTTACAAACCATGAGAATTAATTTCTGGCGTTTTTTACAAATTTTTTTACTGGTAATGGCGGCAATCTGTGATTTTTATCGGGACTGCGATATTGGGGCGGACATGTCGGACATTTTCAACACTTTTTTGGGACCAATGACATTTATACAGCGATCAGAAATTTAAATAGCCACCTGATTACTGTATAAATGTCATTGGCAGTGAAGGGGTTAATCTGGGGGGCGCTCTAGGGGTTAACTGTGTTCCCTGAGTGTGTTCTAACTGTGAGGGGGCTGGGCTGTCAGGGGCACCAGAGATCTAACTGATCCCAGTGACAGGGTTCAGTAGATCTTTGTCATGCTGCCTGACAGTGCGGGGAACTGCCGTGTTTACTTTTTCTCCTCTCCTAAACAATAGCAGAGTGCGGCGGGCAAGAGAGCGCACCGGTGGTGGCGCGCTCCCGCACGTTAGCCGCGCATGCACAAGCCGCCGTTTCGTGAGAAGCTGCCACAGTGCAGCAGTAAATGTGCGCGAGCCGGTCAGGAACCGGTTAAAGAGGTTGGAAACCTCCCTGTAACATTTGTACTTATAGGTAAGCCTTATTCTAGGCTTACCTATATATAGGTACTGTAAATATCTCCTAAACATGTGCCATTTAGGAGATATTTACTGTATACTGCGCCGATGATGTCATCGGCGCATGCACTCTGATGGAACGGCTGCCCATGCCATTTCTTCAGGAGCCAGTGCAGTAACTGGCGGCTCCTGCGCATGTCCGCACATGATGTCACGTGGCTCCGGCCAGTCACACAGCTGGAGTCCGTGGCCCTGGAACGAAGTCTGGCGAAGATGGATGCGGCCTGCAGCGGGGACAGCGTGGGCTTCGTTTGCAGGTAAGTTTCACATAATGTGCTAGTATGCAATGCATATTAGCGCATTATGCCTTTTACGTTTTTTTTTTGTTTTGTTTTTTTACAGGGTTTACTTCCTCTTTTTAATATTGTGTTTGTGCTGCTAATGTTGTATTTGGTTTGACCTTTCGGTTAAGTTTTTGTATTTTTTCCTTCCACTTTATAGTTATCCGAAGGCGGTCTGTATGTGTGCATGAGCACATTCCTGGGGTTTGGAAGGGAGCACGTGGAGCGACATTATAGGAAGACAGGGCAGTGTGTTTATCTGCACTTGAAACGTCACATAAGACAGGTAAGATTACTACAATGATCTGTGCCTTTAAATGAAAGGCCGTCTATTATGAATCAAAATGCCTGTGTGAGAAGCCTCATGTGCTGCCGTTCTGTGATTCCTGGTGTGTAGTAGATCTAGGCAGTGATGTGACTGGAAGTGAATCTGATCAGGTTTGCTTTTACTGCCCTGGACCTTGTATGCAACCTTTGAGTCAGGTCTTCAGTGGCTATTTTGCTTTATAATGGATTCCTTTTAAAGGTTACATATAGGATATATCCTTACCCTATCTGTTGTCTGATGCTGCTTTTTACATTTACATTTATCTAAAAGTGTGGTTATTTTTTGAAGGACCCCTCAGAAGTTGACTGTATACAGGTCCGAATTGACTAACCGTATGATTAATTTGACCATCGCTTATGCTAACTGACCATATAGAGGTTAAAGTAAAGCACCAACTTTTTTTTTTTCATTTTCGATAAAGTAGGGAATATTTTATAGTTTAAACACTCAGCTTTTTTTTTTTCTTTTTTGCCCCTCTGTGTCTTGTTGGGGAGATTTTCCTTCACTTCCTGTCCTGTGTAGTTTGGAGTCTCTGATTGGCTACCTTAGCTTGAGCACCCAAGGAGAGCTTTGCCCCACCCAAATCCAGTCCGAAACTGTCTAACAGGAGGAAGGCAGGCAGTGGTCCATGGGATTCTAGGAGATCCTGCCCAAGGACAAAGGTGACTTTTTAGAAGAGTCAGGGGAACAGCCCTGTAATGGCAGCCTCAAGTGGGACCAGTAGACTAAAGCCTCGTACACACGGTGCAGCGGTCGTACAACCGAATGGCCCAAATTGTATGTTGGCTGTTGTATCTTGCATTCTGACATGCACTACACGATCGTACGACCAAGCCAAACGTAGTGACGGGTTATGAACGTATAAAGAGAAAGTTCAGGTGCATGTAATTAGTGTCCGGACGTTCCTGACTTCTGAGCATGCGTGTTTTGAACAATACAACTTGTTGGACCACCTTCTCTGTACACACGATACAACGGTCGTACGACCGCTTCTTGGTACTAACACGTTTTCTAGTCTGGTCATACAACTTCTGTTGTACGACCAACGTACGTCGGCTGTTCTAATCGCGCGTACTAACGGTCGATTTAGCATACAATGAGCGGTCGTACTTCTGTTTTCATACGACTGTCGAACCGCATGTACAAGGCTTTAAAGTCTACTTTTGACTTTAGATCTGTTTTAACTAATTTCAGTCCCCTCTTCTTTTTGTTCATGAAGCTATTTGGCTCCAAATTCTACTTTACGTATATATTTATGTTTTAGTGTGATTGATTTAGCTCTTGTAAATCCTCAGTTGTACAGATCTGCTTTAAAGCGGCATTAATTATATTGCAGCTTACCAATTCTTAGATGTGATGGCTGCATTTGTTTTCTGTTTCTTAGGTTTTCTTTCCTTTATCCTCACCTGGGTGATCCAGCCAGTAAGTCTGTTGTCTTTCAACAGAACAAGCTCTCCTGCAAATGTAGCAATTAGACTGTTGAGACAAACCATTTACCACTGAACAGGGTGCTTGCAATTATCGGCTTTTATTTATTTATGCAAAACCTATATCCCAAAATAAAAAAAAAAAAAAACGATTGCGTTTTGTAACTGCACTGCACACAGGAGTCTGGCTTCAGTTTGTTTATTTAATTCTGCCACTCTATCTAACAATCCCCCCGCCCCTGACTAACAATGCTGCTCTCCAAAGGTGCACCTTCTTCCATAGTGGGGGCACTCAAATACAGGAGGTGTGTCACTAGCAGATCACCAGGTGAAAACAGAGGGGAAAAAGTCCGCAAAAAAACAAATGCAGCCACCACATCTGAGGATTGGTAAGATGCAATATATTTTTGGTTTTGGGTTTAATATCGCTTTAACTCATTTATTAGTCCCTTCTCCTTTTGGTTTCGAGAAGTATTAGGGCTCATCCCTAGTGTTTATTTATATATGTTTTAGCGTCATCGTTTTTTTTTTTTTTTTAGCAATGTGTAAAATGTTGACACCATAAAAAAACTATTTAAAAGAAAGGAGTGTGCCTTAAAGTGGATGTAAACCCTCACATGCACCCAGTGAAGTGAACAGCCACAGATGATACACAGGGATGACACAAACCTCCCTACATAAGTTTTACATGAATATCTGCTGTCTTCAGCTGTATTTATGCTTTAGAAATTTCTGTTTGGGTTAGCATTTTTTCTCTTCCTGCTTAGCCCTGCACAGAAGCCTGGGCACACAGCCAAGTCAACTGATTGGAGGAAAGGCACACCCCTTCTCCTCATAGGTAGAGACTTTCAGCTCTCTCCCTTGTATTGTCCTGAGCTCTGTTAATCTATTTATAGCTCCCTCCCCAACACAAAACTCTGGCTGCTCTTATAATGTGACAGAAACTTATCATGCTGATAACAGAGGAACTGTGCAAGACAGAGCTACCAGACACAGAGCACTGAATAAAGACAAGAAAACTGCAGATAGATGTGCCCAGCTCAAATTTCATGAATCGGGTTTGAATCCACTTTAAAGTGGTTGTAAACTCTCCCAGATAACTTTTCGCCATTTAAATCAGCAATAAACACTGTACAAGTTGCTGTGTATGAATCAAATCTATACTGCTCCATTTGCTTGTAATCTGCCTTTTTCATTTTCATGATGTCACCAACGCATGCACATATTTTGCTCAATTCATGGCACGCTCATTGTGCTGTCAGTCCATTTATTCACATGCATCTCCTCTCTGCGGCACTGCTGCGAGATTACAGTCCTATTCACAAGTTCCTGAAACACCCCATGTGACTTGCAACGTCACAGGGGGTGTAAACATCAGCACTTTACATGGCACACAGGAGCAAGGAGATCAGCTTCACCAAAAAGATTGGGTCAAAAACCTATTAAACGATGAATAAACATGTGTTGCAAAGCTTGCTCACCTCGCTATGCTTCAATACGTGGGATATTATTGCTATACTAATCGGGAATGAAAATGAGGCACGTTACTGAGCATGTGCGAGGTTATAGCAGGGACAAACAGAAAAACGGTAAGGGCGGAAGTAAACTGCTCTTCAGACTCAGGAGACAGTAGCTAAGATGGCGCTGGCTGCAACCAGGAAGTAGAAATTACAAATCAACTGGAAAAAAAAGTAAGAAACCTCCTTAGGGGGTAAAGAATAATGCAGAATGTTATGGAAAGCTTTATCAGACTGCTTTTATTAAGGTGGTGCATTTGAGGGGCTGAGTTTACTTCCTCTTTAAGCTGCCCATAGAAGAATTTTGTTCAAAATTGTCACTGTAAGAACATTTGTTTGATTTTCTAACGATGAGTGGGGTCAAATCAACATTCCTTTTTTAACCACTGGGATGAAAATATTCAAAGGAGCAAGATGGAAATTTTTCCTTGAATGAATGGATTTATAATGGTGAATGTGGTTTTGATTGTGGAAGTCCATTTGAAAAAAGAATATTAAAAGCAAACATTTTTGAAGGACTTTGGCATTACATTTGCCAAGTCGTTGAGTGTACTAATCATAATTTTCGTACAGATGTTTGTATGAAAATCTACTACGGTAATATATGGCCTGCATGTCTGTCTGTATCTATGTCTGTGCTGTCTTGGGGCACTCAGTGCTTTAAACAGTTGTAAATTGGTTACTCGATTCTTTACATGTTTAAACCCTTATTTGGTGTGTTTGGTTGGCCAGATTTAAAGTGTCATTAAACCTGTATCATTAAAAACTATTAATAAATACTGTATTACATACTCAATCATGGTGGGGTTAGTTTTCTGTATTCTGCAAAAATCCTAGTTGATCCTGCTGTTCTCTATCTCCCCTTTCTGTCCATGTCGCCACTGCAGTTAGGGATTTTGCAGAGCAGTGCTGGCAGCTAGTGCACATGCTCAGTTTTAACTTTTTTCCTATCCTGAGCATTTCCTCCTTGATCACATCTGAGCAGCTTGTGTGACTATAGAGTCACACATGTGGGTGTATACACAGTGGTAAATGACAAGTCAGTCCTTGCCTCCCCTTCCATTCCCACTAACCAGCTAAACATAATGGGGGTGGGACTAGAAGCTCCTCCTGCTTATGTTTCCCTGCAGAAAGGCTGGGAAGGAGTTAGGTCATGTGACAGCTATATACAGTGGGGAAAATAATTATTTGATCCCCTGCAGGTTTGTAAGTTTGCCCACTTACAAAGAAATGGAGGTTCTATAATTTTTATCATAGGTGTATTTTAAATAATAGAGACAGAATATTAACCAAAAATCCAGGAAAAACACATGATACACATGTTATAAATTAAAGCGGAGTTCCACACTTATTTTGTATATTAAAAGTCAGCAACTACAAAAAGTGTAGCTGCTGACTTTTAATAAACAGTAACTTACCTGTCTCCTGGTCCAGCGACGGCTGCTCCCAAAGCCTCGCATGTCTCCCCCCTCCTCCTGACGGCCCCGCAATTCCTAGTTTGGGCACCCGGCCCGGCTTCATGGCCGGGCACCCACTGCGCATGCGCGAGTCGCGCTGCGCATTCCTAGTGGCCAGGCAATCTTCTGGGACCTGTGACATGTCCCAGAAGATTGCTAGGAGGGAGGGGCCGCCTAGGAGGAGAGGAGGAGTCGCCTAGGCGGCCCGAAGGTGGAAGAGGGACAGGAAGTCCCTCTGAAACCTGGGGACCCCCCCCCAAAAAAAATGACATGCCAAATGTGGCATGTAAGGGGGCGAGGAGTGCTTAAAGCGAAAGTTCCATTTTTGGGTGGAACTCTGCATTTAAGTTGCCGTTCAGCGAGTAAAATAAGTATTTGATCCCCAAGCAAAACATGACTTAGTATTTGGTGGAGAAACCCTTGTTGGCAAGCACCAGTTGACCAGGTTTGCACACATTTCAGAAGGGATTTTGGTGCACTCTTTACAGATCTTCTCTAAATCCTTTGTTTCTTGGCTGTCTCTTGGCAATTCAAAGTTTCAGCTCCCTCCATAAATTTTCTGTAGGATTAAGGTCTGGACACTGACTAGGCCTCTCCATGACTTCAATGTGCTTCTTCTTGAGCCACTCCTTTATTGCCTTGGCGGTATGTTTTGGGTCATTGTCATGCTGGAAGACCCATTCATGACCCATCTTCAGTGTTCTGGCTGAGGGAAGAAGGTTCTCGTCCAAGATTTTACAATACATGGCCTCGTCCATTGGCCCCTCAATGCGGTAAAGTTGGCCTGTACCTTTAGGGATGGTACTCTTAGGGTCATAGTCAGCATTTTTCTTCCTCCAAACATGGCAAGTCAAGTTAAAGGCAAATAGCTCAATTTTGGTCTCATCTGACCACAGCACTTTCTCATCCTTCTCTAAATCATTTAGATGTTCATTGGCATGACTGTACATGTGCCTTCTTGAGAAGAGGGCCTCATGTTTGGAGGAAGAAAAATGCTGACTATGACACTAATGCCTTGTACACACGGTGCAACGGTCGCACGACCGAACTGCCAAAATCGTTTGTTGGCTGTTGTATCTTGCATAATGACATGCAATAAACGATCGTACGACCAAGCCGAACGTAGTGACGTGTTCTGAACGTATAATGAGAAAGTTCAGGTGCATGTAATTAGCGTCCGGCCATTCCTGACTTCTGAGCATGCGTGTTTTGCACAATACAACTTGTTGTACCAACTGCTCTGTACACACGATACAACGGTCGTAAGACTGCTTGTTGGTACTACCAAGTTTTCTAGTTTGCTCATACAACTTCTGTTGTACGACCGTCGTATGTCGGCTGTTCTAATCGCGCGTACTAACGGTTGATTTAGCATACAACGGTCATTCGTACGACCTGTTGTATACGACCGTCGACCCGTGTGTACAAGGCTAAAGGACACTGACTGAACTGCAACTCGATTTCTAACATTTGTATCATGTGTTTTTTCTGGATTTTTGGTTGATATTCTGTCTCTAGCATTTAAAATGCACCCATGATAACAATTATAGACCCTGCATTTGTAAGTGGGCAAACTTACAAAATCTGAAGGGGTCAAATAATTATTTCCCCCACTGTATTGATCAGAAAAATAAAAGTATTTAGATAAAAATAATAATTATTACAGTGCCATTATCCACATAGAGAAAGGATAATGTAAATGAAACAGTGTGTGTTTAGTATCACTTTATGCTAATGATTTCTGGAATTATTCACATTTTAAAGCATGCCACGGTGAAGTGACAAACTCTGAAAACACTCTCTGATGTCCAGCTTATTATGTTTGTGTCTGTAAAAAGAACAGCTGCAGATGGCGTAGATGCTGAAGGCGCAGCAAATGGTTATACCATCAACAGTTGGGTTGTGTTTTTGTAACCCATTAGGGATATTCTAAAACTGTATCCTAGGCCTGAAGGTGTTAACTTCAGCAAAACAAACCTATGTTTACACAGTGCTACTGAAACACCGGAAATCTAAGAACTGTTGGAGACCAGTTGCAGTCTCTCCTGAACTTTCCACTTGCAGGCAGATTCTTGGCCAGTAGCAAAGCCACCTGTCACAGTTTCATGTTATAAAAACAACTCCTAATCCTACCTAACCTTATCGTTCTGAGCTGCAAGACAGGGCATCACAACACAAAGGTAGATTGACCTGTTCTGTACAGCTCATGGCAACAAAGAGTACCTTGGGATAAAGTACTCTGTTGGTTCTGATCTTTAGGGGCAAATGGGCTGTTCACTTTAAAAGGGAACTTTCCCTTGGCTTAGTGAATGTGCTCAAAAATCACTTTGTGAAGAATACCCAATCACGTGCAAGGAAGAATTTTTACAACAAAACAAAAAACAGAACAGTATTTTTTGCTAGCTAGCATGTTGGAATGATGGAATTAAGCTACGCTTCACCTCATTCACTAAGTAAGGGGAAATTCCCTTGCAAAGCAAACAGCCTATTTTGTCTTTAGTAAATCAACCCCATTGTGTGATTCTGGATAGCAGAATATATTCATGCTGTAGTACACATTATAAAGACGATAGCGATGTCTGTTGTTTTGTAAAAGTAGTATAGCCTAGTAGGACTTTTGGAGGGCACATTGAGTGATACAGGTCATAAAGAGATGGCATCTATTTTATTATTCCTTACGCAGGAAGAGGCCCACTTAAAATAGGATTGATTATGAGGTGACGCAGATTTTTTTTTCCCATGCAACACACTGGAACATGTTAAGAACTGGCAATCATTTATTTGTCTCTTTTATATGTTGTTGAAGCAAGATAGGTGTATGAAAACTCTTTAGTGCTGTTGCACTCTCCTTGTTGGCATGTATGCTGGCAAGCACCCTTTACCACCACTGACTGCTCATGACACCCCTCATCAACCTAGGCTGAAGGCCATCCACCCAAATGTGACCCCCACTGATCAGCACATGAACATCCCCAAATGCGTTATCAGCCATGATATCCACCAACCAGATACATGTAGACTA
Organism: Glandirana rugosa; assembly: GCA_018402905.1. Classification (NCBI taxonomy): domain Eukaryota; kingdom Metazoa; phylum Chordata; class Amphibia; order Anura; family Ranidae; genus Glandirana; species Glandirana rugosa. The sequence continues at coordinate 702,858 of BLSH010535872.1, read as the reverse complement.
GTTTCAAAGGCTTTCTAGGCCACACTTAATCTGAGCATGAGGACCTATTTCATTTGTGTGCAGCTATAATATCTTCTCCTGACATTGCTCCATTATTTGCAGGTTGTCCATTTTAGAATTATGTTTTAAGCTTCTTCATGACATTTGAGCCTGTTAGAGAATGATTTTCCAACATGCTCCTTCAAACTTTCTCATCATGGTGGTCAACATTGAATGTCGATATATTCCCACTAACCACTAGAAAATCGAACAGATGTTCAAAAAAATGAAAATATTCAACCAAAATTCTACTAGTGTAAGGCCAACTTAAGTAATTTAGAGCACTTCACCAGCCTCAAAATTCCTTTCATGCAGTCCTCAAAACAGTTTGAGTAAGGAACCTTATTCCTCCATTCAGGAAATCCTTACCATTCATCAGGTAAAGGAGCTTCCCAACTTAAGCTCCGTACACATGGTGCGACGGTCGTATGAAATCAGTCGTACGCCCACTTCTTGTATGATCATCCGACCGTTAGTACACACATGATTAGAACAGCCAACGTACGACGGTCGTACAACTGGAGTTGGATGAGCAAACTAGAAGACTTTGGTTGTACCAACAAGCGGTCATACGATTGTTGTATCGTGGTGTACAGAGAAGTTGGCCCAACAAGTTGTATGTGCAAAACACGCATGCTCAGAAGTCAGGAACACCAGGAAGTGTACGTTCGTGTAAACCTACGTTCCTAATTCACAAATCACATTCACCTGAACTTCCTCTTTATACACTCGTAACACGTCACTACGTTCGGCTTGGTTGTACGATCGCTTAGTGCATGTCAGTACGCGAGATGCATCAGCCAACATACGATTTGGGCCGTTCGGTCATACGACCGTAGCACCATGTATATGATGCTTTAGGCTCCATGCACACTGTATCTGATAAACAACCGTTTTTGGTCGTTTGGGCGTTTTTTTTTAACAGCCAAAAAACGCCACTTTATGTTATCCTGTGTGTCCATGCACACATGGATGTTAATTGTCGTTTATCAGCAATGGCGTTTTTGGGTTGTTATGTGAACGCCCTGAATTGGCGTTCAAAAGTCGTTGACCACAAAAAATGCCGGACGCTGCTAAACGCCGATAAATGCTCATAAACGCCGGTAAATGGCTGTTTATCGGCGTCCGGTGTTTTTTGCAGTCAATGGAAGCTAATGAAGAAAAAAATAATAAATGGCCAAAAATGCAGATGCCGATAAACGCCGGTAAACGCTGCTTACAAAACGCTGCAAAAGAACGTTTTGTAAGCAGCGTCTCCTGCCCAACGCTGAGAGAGCCCAGAGAGCGTCCAGTGTGCATGGAGCCTTAGTGTATACTTGTGCAAATAACTTCTTCCAAAAGGAGAAAGATCTGAAGGTGGTAGGGTAGAAATGCACTGCCCATTATGTGTTCTACTCTGATGTTTGTTGATCTCTTGATTTGTCACTTTTACATTTAAACTATTTTGTAATTGAGACCTAGAGAGGCTGATTTACTAAGGGAGTTGAGAATCTTCACCCACTAATTACATGAATATTCCCTTCTGTTATCCAATCATGTTACAAGCAGATTACTGTTCATGTTGAATGCCCAGTCATATGCATGTAGGTTATACTAAATTAGACTAGACTAGACTAAAATTTGAAAATTGGCCAGAATAGTTTAACAAGTTTGTATGGCCACATGTGGAGAATGCTCACCATTAGGAGCCCTAGATATTTAAGGATCGTGAGGATGTAGCAACTCAGTGGTGCCTTCTCGGAATTCAAATCTCTCCGTTTTGGAGCATATTATCACAATGGTAAAAAAAGCCATTGATGTGATTTTAAGCTTTTTTTGTATAACTTTAGCCTATTTATTGTAATTGGATCATGCCGCTATTTGTTGTACAGTGTATACCAGGGATGTCAAACTTGATTTCATCGTGGGCCATATCAGCATTATGGTCGCCCTGAAAGGGCCGGTTGTGTATGCAAGACTAGATGTCCAGAGCACCACCCCCCTTACATCAGATGCCAAGAGCCCCCCCCCACCTTACCATCAGAAGTCAAGGGTCCTTCACCCTTCCTTACATCACAGTGGGGGCAGAGCTGGGAAGCAGAAAGTGCAGGGTCTGGAGGAGGACCAGAGGAGAGCTGGAGTCTTCTGAAGACCAAAGGAGGTGAAGATGAGGGGGTGCTGCAACTGCACAGAGAGGAGCAGGATCTGAAGGAGTTCTGTCCTCCACTCTACGGCCGACAGGGGGTGGTGGAGATGAGGGGGGTGCTGCAGCTGCAGGAAAGGTGTGAGGGCCGCATGAAATGACCTGAAGGGCCGGATTTGGCCCCCGGGCCTTGTGTTTGACACCTGTGGTGTATACTGTATTTGTATATTCCAAATTGCTGTATATGTATTGTTAGTCATTTTGATGTTGACTTTATACCTAGGGTATGGTGTTTATGGTTATATGAAAATCCAGTAAGATCATAGGCAAGAATTGTTGTTTAATGATTGTCCACATAAGTGTTTCTCAATGCCAGTAAATAGCAACAGGTTATGTTTTTTGAGTTTGTTTTTGGAAAAACAGTTTAATCCTCTGTTGGATTAATAGCTGTGCTCATCAAGGGTAATCCTCAAAACATGACCTGCTGGATGCTTAAACACCCAGATGAGAAGTACAGGTTTAAGTGCATACCAGCCAAAATTATTGTAAGGCTTATTCTAATATTTTGGTTTTTAGAAAGCAACTGGAGCATCTGGTGGAGCACTACCAAGACGGGTCAATAGCAAGCTATTTTTAGGTAAGCAGAATTATATTTCTGTACTTGCATTTTAATACTGATTGTTCAAATACATGGAACAATTTTTTTGTGTATTTTTAGATCTCACAGCCATCAAATATTCCTGCTTCCCCACCTTTCCAACTTTCTATTTGGTGGAATGGGAATGTCCCACTGGCCAGCTTACAGTCCTGGCGTGAAATAGGTTTATGGTTGGAGGGTAATCCTGTGTAAACAGAGTGGAGGCAGGACAGAGCTCTGAAGGTACAGCACGGGTATACCATTCCTTCAGAGCGCATGTGCCGGTGATGTCACCAGCTGCACACCAAAATTCACTGTACCTACAGTCTTATTATAGGTGTAAAAATAAAAATAAACTGCGCTTGTGTATAAATTGGTCAATCAGCACCTCCTGTGCATGTGTATAGATAAAATATATCAATATATAACAAAATTGAAAATGAAATGAAAGAGACAAAAGTGCATATGCATATATCTAAGTCCAAAGTCCAATCTTATTGGAAAAGGTAGGTGCAATAAAGATGTGAGACTTGTCCAAATAGCCGTGACCAGTAGACATCCATCACACCACCACTTCAGTGAAAGATCCTCCGCCAATAAAGATGTGCCCTTACCGAGACCCCTGGACCCCTTATTATAGGGGGTCAGGGAACACCTGCGTGGATATAAGACCTCCACTGGGCCACAGATGCCGGCCTCCTCAGCGCTGTCTTCCGGATATGTATGACACTCTGTTGAGCTCAATGAAAACAGAAGGGCCGCAATAGTGTAATAACGTTTCAAAAGCAAATACATTTATTTAAAATATTGCACTTACAAACTTCCAATGAATAAATCGCAGACAACAGATAATCCTCGTTCGTTCGTTCAGCGGTGACCTGGAGACATCACTTCCGCCCTATTGATTTCGTCACGAACGGATGTCTTCTAGGGCATCATCATCATGCCCCAGAAGACGTCTGTTCGTGAGGTTCAGCACGGGAGGTGCTGATTGACCAATTTATACACAAGCTCAATTTATTTTTATTATTATGTTGGTGTAGAGTTCACACTTTATAAGTTGCAGCTGTGCTTTTTTCACCATTGTTCTAGTGGGTAGCGCAGCCATTTTCACGTTGCATTTATTACTTCTTATTATAGGTGTACCTGTGGGTACAAGTTAAAAAAGTGGATTTTATTTCCACTTTAAAAGCAAATTTAATTTTTGAAAATCTTTTCAAATGACATTCGCCAGGTCATTAAATGTACCGAGAACATTTGCTTGAAAATCTCCTAGTGTATGCCAGCTTTATTATGCACAAACCTTTTTCAAGCTGCCTGATACTTGTAATTCCTGAATGTTTGGATGACTTTATGCTTTTGGATAGATATGATCAACAGCAAAGGGTAACATGAGGACACCATATCCAATGTATAATTTTTATTTGATTTTGTTTCATAACGGACAGAAAAAAACAAGAAAATGTAGCAAACTGGATTATAGAAATCTTGGCCTTTTTAACTTGATGGGTCAGTAGGTGCAGAGAATAATTGCATGATAATTGCTATAAAAAGTATAGGAGCATCTGATCATTAACAGTTACTAAACATGGGCCATGTTTACAGCTGAACTCCAGATATGTTTTGTTTTTTTAAAAAAAATTCTAGAGGTGTTGGTCCAGCTTGGCCCAATGTAAGTATACATTTTCTTGTTGGAATATTAATAAAGTCTCTATAGATTATACCTCAAGTTGTACTGAACTGCCCGACTTTTACTCTTATCTTTATACTTATTTCATGCCTGTGGGACTACTGTCGAAGTGAAAAATGACTGTAGTAGTCGCCGCTGCTACTGCAGTGATCACCGTGGTCTTTCAGGTCCTGTGCCGAACAGCTGCTCCTCTGCATAGTGAACACAGAGGTTCTCTCGCTCTGCACATTGGTGCACAAGGTGTTTGGACAAGGTGGAGCTTGTGACATTACCATCACCCCTCTCCGCCTTGTTCAGTCAGAGAATGCCTTATATCATTGAAAAAAATACAAAGTGGTCTGTGAATGCCGGCCTTGCTGAGTGAGCTATCCCATGTGTTCACTGTGCCAAAGGTCAGCTGCTTGACACAAGACCTGGAAGACCCCAATGACCACTCTATATTTGGTATACAGACTTATGTACTTACAATGTACCTACCATGTTTCTCTGAAAGTAAGACCTATCTCGATTTTCTAGGATGGCTGCAATATAAGCCCTACCCTGAAAATAAGCCCTAATTAAAGTCCTTGTAAAATCATGTCATCTAAGCTGTACAAGGATTATATCATGTCCAGTGTGTGTCTTTATGTAACATTATTGTAGAAAATACCTTACTTACACACTGCTGGGCGCTCATGTGACCCGCCGGAGCTCTCCTCCCCTCCTCCCGACTGATGTCAGCGGTTCCCTCCCTCTGCAGTGCTTGGGGCAGGGCCGATGTCAGCGGGGATCTTGGCACCTCCCTCAGCAGTGCTCGGAGCGCATAAGAAGAGCTTCCAGCAGGTCATGCAGGCGCTGTAAATAAGGTATTTTATACAATGTTAACTAAAGACACCCACTGGACATTATATAATCCATTTGCAGAGCAGATTACATGATTACAAGGACTTTAACTAGGCATTATTTTGGGGATTACAGAGATGCTGTCTCCTGAGCTGAGAGGGAGAGAGGGGGAGAGTAGACAGGAGACACAGGAACTTTTTAAAAAACATTGTATTGTTTTATTCCTGTAAAAAAAAAGTAGACTATTATACATAAATAAATAAGACATCCCCTGAAAATAAGCCCTAATGCGTGTTATGTAGCCAAAATTAAAGTGTTACTAAACCCAGTAATCTCAAAATAGTTCATCCGCCCCCCTGCAGTGCCCACAGCTTATACATTTCTTTTTACATTAAATTACCTTTTTGGCTGATCTGTATACCACGGTCACGTGATAAATGCAGGGTCTGCCTGAGTGCTGAGTGTTCACGTAGGAGGAGATTTCCACTACAGCCTCTGTCCTCATGCTTTTATGGGAGGCGGATCATCCATGAATCAAGATGTGACATCCCACCCACTGTGTTCTTTTTTTAGTTACTTGGCATGTAGGAGGAGGTAGGAACTGGGCTGTCATTTAGAATCTGTATACATGCCCACACTTGTGATGTCAATATCATCATGTGCTCAACAAGGAAATGTTCTCTCCAGCAATAGAGACCAAACTAAGCATGTGCAGGGGGACCACTCTGACTGTGTCTTATCTGGCCTTACCCAGAGTGACCCTGCAGGAGGGGGGAGGATCTGTGCATACAGGATCAAAGAGCCTTTTTACACAATACAGAGGATTAACCCCTTAAGTTCCACAGTGAGTATAACAAGCATGCTTTGCTGCATATACAGACTGATTTTACTGTTGTGGGTTTAGAAACACTTTAATATAAGACCTGGTCTTATTTTCAGGGGAAACACTGTATGTAATAAAAACAATACCTAAAGTTCAGCTTTAATTGATTGAACCAGTAGTTGGCTGAGCTGTTTTAATCATAGCCTTCCATTTGAATGTTGAACCAGGTTTGAGGGCACCTCCAGTTATTTATAATTTAAAACTAGCTTTCCACTTCTTCTCTACAGTAAATCCTTGTGAGGTAAGGATGCATTTTTCAGTAGAGGAACAACAGGAACCTCTCTTATCTTGACTCTCATAAGAGAACTAATAATAGCTGCAATGATGGCCACTTGTTAGCTGATCTAATTCTGCTGCAGGCAGGTCCAATCAGTCACTGCTCTTGTCTGCCTCGGCTGTGTTGTTTTTTCCCAGAGTTCACTATTACCTAGAAGGCCATCAGCTGCTCTACCACGTCAACAAATCCAAAAAGTGACAGTCACACGTGTCAGTTTATAAAATGTGAAAGGTGCATGTGAACGGGGCAATTCATCGGAAGTAAAATGTTCCCAGCACTACATCCTGCTAGCTGGCTTTGAAATCATAACTATAAACTGTTTTCTAACATTTAGAGATTTTTATTGCATAGATTTGAAAATCTATATGATGCCACACTGCCATGATAAGACACCTCTGTAAGGCCCCGTTCACACTTGAGTGTTTTATAGTTCAAAGCTCAAAAATGCTCAACAAACAAAAACCTATTGTTTTCAATAGCCGTTATTCACATCTGAGTGTCCTGTTCTTTGTAGCAAAAAGCCTGTCTCTCGAAAAAGCACGAGCTAATTTTCAGGCAGAATTGAGCATTTTTGTCCCCATAGACTTCAATGGAAACACCAGAAAAGCACAACATAAGCTTTTTTTTTGGCTGCGTGTTTTCTGCTCAAACTGAAGCTCTCCACCCCCCTTTCAGCAGCACTCCACACTTTTTAGTTGAAAAACGCCTGAAAACAAACTTCTGACAAAAGCTGCAAAAATGTGCAATTCTGCTCAAAAAAAAAAAAAAAAACACTTGAAAAAAAACGCTTGAAAATGTGATGCTTAGGTGGGACTGTAGCCTAAAGTGTGGTCCCTACTCATATCTGAACACCCAAACTGGTACTGAAGCAATAAATGCATTCAGTGCGTTATCTAAAACACAGTACGGGCGGTCCCCTAGTTACAAACAGCCGACTTACAAACAACTCCTACTTACAAACGGAGGGAGACAACAGGAAGTGAGAGGAAATCTCCCCCTGGGAAGGCAAATTCACTCCTGTAAGAGTTATTATGGGAAAAAGGTGTCTCCACTGAAGCTTTATCACCAAGATTTGTTTTCACAACAACCCAAAATTTTCAAAATCCAATTATCATTGGGACAGGAAGTGAGGTGAAATCTTCTGAACAGAAATATAGACAGCAAAACAAACATTACAAGGGTGTTACCTCTTCCCTATGCTATCCAAAAAGCTTAAAAATAGTTGTTTTGGCTGAAGCTACACTTAAAAAAATGTACATGTTCCCACTAACAAACAAATTCGACTTATGAACAAACCTACAGTCCCTATCTTGTTTGTAATCCGGGGACCGCCTGTAGCACCCAAGGAGGCCTGCCTCAATCAAGGCAAATAAAGACCCCCATGAAGATGTGTTGGGTATGTCTGCACCAAATGCAACATGTGACAACTACTCATATTCATAACTAGCATGGTAAAGGTGTATGTGGGTGAGGCAGTTCAAAACAAGGTCGGGTTACCTTAAAGATGAGCCTGTTGTCAATTTAATCATTGCTGTATACACCAATCAGCCATAACGTTACGGCTACCCACTATCAGGATGTTATCCCCCTGTTTAGCTCAGGCATCGGTTGGAATCGGAGCTTAGCCAGAAGGGGATGTCCTAAATGGGCAAAGGGACATATTGTATCTGTAAGAGCATTGGGAGTTAATGGGATGTTGCAGTTTTACCTTGTCATAGCTATCAAGGGAGAGAGGAGTGCATGGGAGAAGCTAAAGCTAATGCTTTGCAGACGGAGATTAAGGCTTTCAGAAAATTATTTTGGTCTTTTGTTATATTAGAAATGTGCCAGCAAATGGTAAGAGCATATTTGCCCTGGATGTCCACCTGACTGTAACCAATCAATTTACTGCCCTACCAACTAGGAAGTTTTATCTTGCTGTCCGTGCTTGCACAATAGTTTCCTAAAGACTTTTGTGAAGCCATCTCTTGCCTTTTTTTTTTTTAGTGAAAATGGGTTTAAATCTTTTTTTTTTTATTTTTGGTGGATGTGCAGGAAGTGAGAAGTACCTCCTCAATAGGGAAACAGGGCTGCTAAAAATAAAGAATATTGGCTAGAGCTAGGTTTCAACTCGTTTACTAGTCTTTTAATTTACTTTTTGGAGAAAAAAAACTTTTTGTATCTTAGCTTTTCACCGAGTTGTAGAAACTAATAGGCATTTGGTCAAAGGCCTAACCATATTAATATATTTGTGTTAACTGAATAATTTATTTGTATTTCAGACCTTGAAATTGATCCTGATTTCAACAGTGATGACTATGAGTATGAAGATGAAGCTAAACTTGTTATATTTCCAGACCATTTTGAAATTGCTTTGCCCAACATAGAGGAGCTACCAGCACTGGTCAGTGAAAGTGTGCTGTTTGTTGAATTATGAAGTAAAGTTTATTAAGAACCTCTTCTGTTGTACAAGAATACTTATAAACCCTAAAAATGTTGCAAGGTCCAAGGAGTGTCGGTATCCTTCTAAAAGGTTAGAATTACATTCATTGAAAGTTTAGAAAATTATCAGATTATTCTGTTCATAAAAAAACCTCTTGCAGTACATCTGTGCAATATGTGCACATTTTCCCATTGGTTTATACCCTGCAAGTATATAAGAATACATATTGATCTGCCAGAAATGCATTCAGTTCCCAGTTCCTGCTGTGTGGGCTGAAAACACAGCATTTTTGGGGACTGAATGGTGTCAGACCTGTCCTGTTGTCCTTGGATACGTTAATAAATTGCAACCCTCTTCTTTTTTTGTTTTTACATCTCCAAAACATAAGGACTGATATTCCCAAGATAGGAACATGGAGGGCTAATTGAGCTCCTTGAGATAACAGAGTAAATGTGGGCAAGACACATAGAAAATAATCACCTCCTTTTAAAATAATCAAATTTATTTGCTTTGCAGCCTGAAATGAAGATAGGCACAGTTTTTGTTTTTATCCAGTTGTATTTACATCCAAGTAAAAGATATAAGCACTAAGATGTCTGGAAAAAAAAAATCAAGAATGGAATCACTGGGTTGGAAAAAGGATCACCCCTTTGTATCAGTATTTTTGTAGACCACATTTTGCTTTAATTGCAGCCTTTAGTCTGTTGAGATATGTCTCTAACTTTGCACATCTAGACTTTACAATATTTGCCCACTCTTCTTTGCAGAACTGCTCAAGTTCAGTTAAATTTGATGGTGACCATTAGTGGACTGCTGTCCTCAAGTTATTCCACAGATTTTTAATGGGGTTTAAGTCTGGGCTCTGACTAGGCCATGCAAGGACATTCGCCTTTTTCTCCTTCAACCACTGTGTGGTCATTTTGCTGTGTGCTTTGGGTCATTGTCATGTTGGAAAGTAAACCACCTTCCCATTGACAACTTTGTGGCAGAGGGCAGCAGATCTTCCTCAAGAATTTGACGGTATTTTGCCCCATCCATTCTTCCCTCTATCCTGACTAGTGCTCCAGTCCCTGCTGAGGAGAAACACTCCCATAACAGGATATTACCACCTCTATGCTTTACTGTCGGGATGGTGTTATTTGGATGGTGAGCTGTATTCGATTTCCACCAGACATTTTAGTCTCATCTGACCATAACACCTTTTCCATGTGGCCTCAAAATCTTCAAGGTGTGTTTTGGCAAAGCTCCATCGTGACTGCATGTGGCCTTTCTTGAGAAGTGGCTTTTTTCTTGCAACCCTCCCAAGCCACATTTGTGGAGAATGTGTCATATTGTTGTCACATGCACACAATGACCACTTTTTGTCATAAATTCCTAGTTTCCTCCTGGCTCTTTCATCCAGTTTGGAGTGACGTCCTAATCCAGGGAGTGTCTGTTTGTACCATATGCCTTCCACTTCTTAATAATAGACTTCACTGTGCTTCTTGGCATTGATAAAGCATTTGAAATGTTTTTTATCCATCTCCTGACTTGTGCCTGTTCACAACTTTATCCTGGAGACCTTTTGACAGTGCCTTGCCACCCATAGTTGGTTGTTTGCTTCAGGTGCACTACCAGGGGCTGGAATGCTCCAGGAAAGCTCTTTTAATGCTACGCTTGTCAAAATGACCACAGCTACTGATCACAGTTGAAAGTCAAATGGCTTTGTGTGCCATTGTTAAGGTGATTAGCTACATCTGATTGAGTTTACAAGTCATTTTTAGGAGGGGGTGGTCCTTTTTCCAACTCAGGGATTCTGTTTTTGAATTCTTTTTTTTCTGACATGTTGGTGTTATATCTTTTACTTAGATGTTATAAGTTGCAGTAAATGCTGCTGGATAAAACAAAAACTGTGTCCGTCTTAAAGGAGTTGTAAAGGCAGAAGGTTTTATTTATCTTAATGTATTTTATGCATTAAGATAAAAAACCTTCTGTGTGTAGCAGCCTCCCCAGCACCCCCTAATTACTTACCTGAGCCGCATCTCTCTCCAGCAATGTCCACGACTGTCTTAGCTGTCCTAGACACTCCTCCTGATTGGCTGAGACACAGGCTCCCGCTTCTGTCAGTCAAAGTCAGTCAGCCAGTCAGGGGAGAGAGGGGGTGGGGCCAGGCCCGGGCTCCGTGTCTGAATGGATACACGGAGCTCTGACTTGGCTTGGGTGCCCCCTGTAGCAAGCTGAGGGGGCACTCGATAGGAGGAGGAACCAGGAGCAGAACGACGAGGACCAAGGAGGAGGATAGCTCACGGGGGAGTCGAACGATGTCCCCCGTGGGTTCGGTTCAGTCT
>BLSH010535872.1:660134-674574 GCA_018402905.1 Glandirana rugosa | reverse complement strand
ACCCCCGTAATCACGTCCCCCGAATAACTTTAGACTTCCGAGGGAAAATCTTCCCTCATTTATTTTGGTGTGTCACTTAAAAACTGCACAAAAGAAATTGGGGGACACTAACACTTGGCTCCTGCTGAATGACAGTTCCACCTCTAAATAAAGTAAGGAACGGGGCCACCTGATATCACTGGGTGACACCCCACCCCTTATGATGTCATTGACCCACCATGCCCCAGTTAATAATATCGTAAGGGGTCAGAGTCACCCAGTGATGTCATCGGGTGACCCTGTCCTTTAGTTTATGTAGTGGCAGGAGGTGGCGGAGCTGTCATTTCTGCGGGAGTCAAGTGTTGGTGCGAGATGGATGTTTTTTTTTTGTTCGTGTCAGCGGCCAGCATTCATATTTTTCTGACGTTGGATCTACTTCGGGGGACTTTTATTTTTTGAGGGGGTTAAAGAAAACACGTCAAAAATTCACTGTGTGGTTTTATTTACTCCCTTCTAAAAGGGAGCCTTCAGATTTCAATAAGCCCCCTGCACTAATGCCCCCACAACCACCAGTTAGCTCTGCAGTTTACACGTTAAGCACGCACACACACACACACACACATCTGCTATATTTTTTTCTAAAATAGGGGTATAGATGATACATACAAAATATGTAATTATTTCCTACCTACTTCTTAGAATAAGCCCATGGTTTGATCCTCTGTTAAATTCTTCCAGATTCCTTGTAAGGAAATCTCCCTCTGCCTTGCCCTTGCGTAACCTTGGGATGAGCAACATGGTCTTTTGGCCAAACTATTCCTATGATGCAGCAGGGAAGAAGTGATACCAAAGAATGGTCACCCACCGCTGACTTGCTTGCGTACTGCATATATACTAGTTATGTATGATCTCTCCTTCATTACACACACTGCATTACTATGACATCTGTGGAGTTGAATTGGAAATACTTTTTATGTATTTTAATTGCTATAATTCAATGCACTGTATATATATTCCACGGTATGTAATTACTTGCGTGACAGATGGTAAATGGAAGGACAAAGTGTGAATTTAATTGAGTGATTTTCCAATTCTCATTATGTCAATGTTTGTTTTATTTTTCCAGTTATGTAGGGAGCTTAACACGAATATTTGACTATGCTCCTCTGGACCCAACCCAAGACTTCAACACACAGATGTAAGTACCTTCTAGCTCCTCCTTAGTGTTCTTGTTTCTCACAGTTTTAATAAATGATGTGTGTAAACTCTGATCTTGTTATTGGGTATCATTCTTTGGCTCCTAGCCCTGAATAAACTGACGTGGGATCAAAGGAAGGACAACTATGTGTTGTGGATCAGGCCCTCGGATAAGGGGGTATCACCAGTCGTCCTCTATGCGGCTGAATTGCAGGGGTCTGGTGGCAGAATTGGGCTTTTTACTTTGGGGCACCTGAGTGATCTCCAGTTTGCAGCAATTAAAAAAAACTTTCCTGGGCCATTATTGCTCAGCTCGGGGCCAGGGGAAGGAATGTGACTATTTTAATGTTTTTTGGGCACAGCCAGAGTAATTTTTGTGCTGCAGTTCCAGCAATTTACATTAAAGTCCTGGCCACGTCTTGTATATCAATCCGCTGGAACGTTAAAGGATCACTTCACCAGGACTATTTGACGGTTTTCAGGCACAGAGAGAGTAATCCTTGTGCTGTGGTTCCCAGCAGTTGCATTAAAATCCTGGCCGGACTAGCAGATTGATATAGCAGAGGTGGCCAGAGCTTTAATTTATTTGTCGGAACCGCGGCACAAGGATTACTCCTCCATGCCTGAAAATGATTAAATCGTCCCATTCTTTTTCTGGCCCCAGCTGAGCAAATGGGGCCCGGGAACATTTTTTATAATTGCTGCAGACCAGAGATTACTCAGGTGCCCCACAAATGTTCCGGTCCCCAGGCCCTGCTGAATTCATAGAAAAGACTATATTGGCTGAATAGATGAACACATGTAGTGCTCTCTACAGGGCAATCCACATTTGGATTGATATTTAGAGGGCGCTTGACAGGCAGTGAGGAGGTGTTGGCGCAGCCCAATTCAGTTGAATGAGTTGAGTACAGCAAGTGGTAGTGGCCACTGAGCACTATAGGGAAGAGAATGTTTGCAACAACATGCGTACACCCTCAACCACTGCCTTTGCAGCTTAAGGGGCAGCAGTTATGTGTGTGTGTGTGTGTGGGGGGGGGGGGGGGGTAAAAATGCACAAGCAAATCGAAATGAAGAGGACCGCACTTCAAAATCCAAGGCAAAAACTGTAGATTTATTGTGAACCCATAATACAGTTAGGCAGACAGAACAACAGGCTGTGAAAGGGTTAACGTGTTTCGCGGAGCTCAGGTCTGCTTAGTCATAACCTGAATTCAAAAATAAGCAAGTGCTGCTATATATATATATATATATATATATGTATATAACATGTGTAAATAATCAATGACTCATTAATGAAGTGCACAGCGCTCACCATAGTGATCACTCCAACTGGTGTATGAACCAATTAACTCTAAAGAGGCTAAGTGAGAAACAAAGTGACAAATAGAGACTGACTGTAAAAACCTCCTAAATCCAGCAGCACACATGCTGCAATCGAAATCGTTTCGATGCAGTGTACATACATGCTGTAAAAACAAGAACCACAATATGTGGAATGAATCACAAAAAAGAAAGAAATAACCAAGCTCGAATATTCCTGCAGACATAACTTTTAAATGTATGTATGAGACATGAAAAAGTCTATAGAGCGTATATATCTCTCGATAAGCCGAGTAGAGCAAATAGTAGGTAAGTGCCCTTGTATACCCGACCGTATCTTAAAAATGACTCAATAACGAGCTTTCCTCCACTGCAAAGCATAGGAGAGGGATATATTGTGCTGTGCGTATACAAGTTACTGAATATAAAAAAGTTACTGGGTATAAAAACCATAACATTAAATGTTTGCAGGAAGATCCGAGGGAAAAAGGGGCAGGACATAAATTAGCCAACAATTTCACCCTGCCGGATGAAATGGAGCGTATACAACATATAAAATGACAGAAAAATGTATGGAAAGTATAAAGTCAATCTTGCAAAAGTAAACATTGTATAATAACTTTTGATGAAAAATCCACACTGAAGGTCATACAATTGGAAAACATTTATGTAGAGAAAAGTGTGAAAACCATTCATGTGTAGTATGTTGTAATAATGTCATAATAGGGTCTCTTAAAGCGGTAGTAAACCCATGCATTTAACAGGTTAAAAACCAGTCACATTTCCGGCATGTGCCAGAAATGTAACACTCCCATTGGTTGTGCTCTAAACCATACTGTCAAACCATCCAATAGCTGGTGTCATAGCTGATCACATGTGCAGCATCATGGCAGTTGTAGATTAAACAGAGGCCAAGATGGCAGCTTCCTTGGCTGTAAATGATAGAAGGGTTTACTACCACTTTAATGAAAAATTAGGACAATGGCTTGATAGCCAATTACAACCTATAGTTTGTTCCCTCCCGGGCCACTTACGAGACACTAATCACCTTTTAAGTATTATGGACAAACAAACCTGGTCGTCTGACTATGTATGGGTTACAAGTGATGTAGTAGGTCTCTACTCCTGCATTCCCCACACTCTTGCCGTGGAAGCAGTCAGATTCTGGCTTCACTACTCCACACACATATCGACAGAATTCCAAAAATACATCATAGAGGTACTCTACTACTTGTTAACCCACAACTTTTTCCAATTTGATGGAGTGTACTATCTCCAAAGATGTGGGGCAGCGATGGGAGCCAAATTTTCACCTTCCCTAGCGAACTTATATATGGCATGGTGGGAACGCACCCACATTTTTGGAGATAGTAACCCTTTGAGGTCACACATTACCCTTTACTATAGGTACATTGATGACTTAATCTTAATATGCAGAACATCCCTTCCCATTGATCTTTTTCTTGTACATCTCAATAACAATTCCTTGAACCTCAGATTCACGATATTTTCAGATCCACACACGGTTGACTTTTTGGATGTTAGGCTTTCAGAAGCACATAATAAAATATCTTGCAACCTTTTTAGGAAGCCCACTGTGGGCAATAGCCTCCTTCATGCCTCCTCCCATCATCCGAGACACACTATTAAGGGCATTCCGGTGGGCCAATTTTTACGACTCAGACGGATATGCAGTGATAGTGCCTCGTTTGAATGGGAGTCCAAAAAAACGTTTCAGTAGATTTCTACAGAGGGGATATCCGAAATGGATGGTTTCCAGGGCCTACCATCGGGCGAAAATGAAGGACAGGGCTACCTTGCTTGCCCCACGTGATGGTTCTGGTGGCGGGCTAGGTGCCCCTACCACCATACCCACCACAGGGCGGACAGGCTCCTCTGCTGACAATTCCCCGGTGCTCCCTAAGAGAGAGAACAGACCCTTTTGTGGTTCTGGACTACAGTGTGGAATTTCCTATGATTAAACGCATTATCCACAAATACCTCCCTATTCTATACACAGATAATACCTGCTCCCAAATTTTAGACTCAGGAGTCAATATAGTTGCAAAGCGCTCCAAGACACTGGGGGACACTTTGTCCCCAAGTTTGTTCTCCTCTACCAAAACAACACGGCCGTCCCTGACATGGCTACATTGCAAAGGCAATTTTAAATGCAGTGCCAGGGACTGCCCATGTTGTCATTTCATTCTTGCAGGAATTACTTTTTGTTCCACCATAGACAATACAGTATTTACAATAGACCATTTTTTTTAACTGCAATACAATGCATGTAGTCTACCTTATTACTTGCACCTCCTGTTCTTGCCAATATGTTGGCAGAACTACTAGGAGACTGCGAGATAGATTTAGGGAACATCTGGCGGACATTAGGACTTTGAAGTCCACAAATGTGGCCAGACACTTCAATAATCTACACCATGGTGATACCTCTTCCATGCGTGTACAGGTGATTGAGTGGGTCTCCTCCCGTCCCAGGGGTGGAGATCTGTTCCGTCTCCTATGCATGAGAGAGGTATTTTGGATCTATAAATTACATAGCTGTATTCCCAATGGCATGAATTTTGAGTCTCATTTTTATGACAAATAGTGGTAAATTCATCCCAGCTTAGATGCCATGTAATAAAATACATGTACTAATTAGCCCATGGGTACGTTCTTGCTTTATTTGACATCCTTCTTTAGGTTCTGCCCATATTCAAACTTAACATACCAACATAACGAAAATAAATATATTTGAATCATACGATTATATAGTATGTTCGTTTGGGACCTAGTTCCCAATTGGGGCTTTAGGATCAATAGCTCTGCCAGCTCCCCTGATTTCCAGTCCGTACTAAGGGCTGTCTGGAATGTCAAGTCTGTGAGTAGATATATTTACATTTTCCATTCTTCTATTAGAATTCTGTAGCCCTTCACTATCCGTGTTTGAACATCAAAGATACATTGTGTACTAACTGCGGTACACACTTTTTCTTTCGATTCTCGGCAAACACCTTTCTCTAGGGCACTGACATTATTACAACATACTACACATGAATGGTTTTCACACTTTTCTCTACATAAATGTTTTACAATTGCATGACCTTCAGTGTGGATTTTTCATCAAAAGTTATTATACAATGTTTACTTTTGCAAGATTGACTTTATACTTTCCATACATTTTTCTGTAATTTTATATGTTGTTATACGCTCCATTTCATCCATCAGGGTGAAATTGTTGGCTAATTTACGTCCTGCCCCTTTTTCCCTCGGATCTTCCTGCAGACATTTAATGTTATGGTTTTTATACCCAGTAACTTTTTTATATTCAGTAACTTGTATACGCGCGGCACAATATATCCCTCTCCTATGCTTTGCAGTGGAGGAAAGCTCGTTATTGAGTCATTTTTAAGATACGGTCGGATATACAAGGGCACTTACCTACTATTTGCTCTACTCGGCTTATCGAGAGATATATACGCTCTATAGACTTTTTCATGTCTCATACATACATATAAAAGTTATGTCTGCAGGAATATTCGAGCTTGGTTATTTCTTTCTTTTTTGTGATTCATTCCACATATTGTGGTTCTTGTTTTTACAGCATGTATGCACACTGCATCGAAACGATTTCGATTGCAGCATGTGTGCTGCTGGATTTAGGAGGTATTTACAATCAGTCTCTATTTGACACTTTGTTTCTCACTTAGCCTCTTTAGAGTTAATTGGTTCATACACCAGTTGGAGTGATCACTATGGTGCGTGCTGTGCACTTCATTAATGAGTCATTGATTATTTACACATGTTATATACATATATATATAGCAGCACTTGCTTATTTTTGAATTCAGGTTATGACTAAGTGGACCTGAGCTCCGTGGAACGCGTTAACCCTTTCACAGCCTGTTGTTCTGTCTGCCTAACTGTATTATGGGTTCACAATAAATCTACAGTTTTTGCCTTGGATTTTGAAGTGCGGTCCTCTTCATTTCGATTTGCTTGTGGATCTGGATTGGCGGCTTTCTGGACCTGCACCTGAACACCTCGGCATCTGTTGATGCAGCGCACCTGAGCGGGCCAGCTCTCCTTCCTCCTTGGGGTAAAAATGCAGCTTAAATATGTGTCTTTGCTGCCCACAAATACACACTCTTTAACCCCTGCACTATGTACATTACACACTCTTGACTTCTGTGCTCAGTACATT
Organism: Glandirana rugosa; assembly: GCA_018402905.1. Taxonomy (NCBI): domain Eukaryota; kingdom Metazoa; phylum Chordata; class Amphibia; order Anura; family Ranidae; genus Glandirana; species Glandirana rugosa. The sequence goes on along the minus strand of BLSH010535872.1, from coordinate 667,874 downwards.
TAAACATTGCTGACTCCTTCAGACTTTGAAGTACATGTTCCTGACACCTGCGTTTTGTATGTTATATATGCATATTTGATCCCTGTGCCCTGTACGAGTTTTAAACCCCTACCATTGTTTAGTACACTTTTGTCACACTAAATTCTTCACAGTGCACTGTACATGCCATCTCCTTTTTTTCTGCTGGCTGTCTGCAGGCTTAGGCCCTGCCCCTGTCAGGTAGGCTGTATGGGGCCCCATGATTTCTAACAGCAGCCCTACTGGGGATACATGGGGATTTAAAGCACATCTGTTTCCATAATCGCTTAATATGAGGGGGAAGACAGCGGTAGCTTTGCAGTGTCAAGTGCTCCCCCTATGCAGACTGACCTCCTAGTTCACCCTTCCCCAGTTTTAAGAGCTCTGTGTCCCCCCTTTGCCACTGCTGCTATCTTCTTCACTTTTTAATCAGCCTCTTCCTTCTTTGGCTGCTGAGTGGCCATTACTTCTACGCAACATGTTGGAGGCATCCGCCTCCATTTTCCTCACCTTTACATCTCCATCTTGCAGACTGGTAAAGCGTTTCTTTGGGAGATGAGACCTACAAAGTTTCTTCTACCAAAAAAAAAAAAACTACCTTCTAGTATTTTTACCCACTTTAGTTCTGCTTCAAGTGCAAAGGGTGAACCTATAAGTCAGAGCTGTATGAAATGGCATCTGATTGTTGTAGTACATTCACAGTTTTATCTCACGTGGATGTAAGCTCTAACGAGCAGGGCCCTCTGATTCCCCTTGTACCAAATTGTGATGTAACTGTACTGTCTGCCTTCATTTTTGTAAAGTGCTGCGCAAACTGCTGGCGCTATATAAATCCTGTATAATAATAATAATAATATATCTTTTTAAAATTTTTTAAATTACACTGTTTTAAAAATGAATGTAATGCTTTATGTTTAACAATAGTTAAACATAAATTATCCAAGCACTTCCGCACAAATATTAAATGCACACTCTGTCACGTATATTAAGGCAACATTTTATGACAACTTAAGCAAAATTAAATTTAGTATGGTGTACAGTTAATAATTATTAACTTTCATATGAACAATATGCTAATACCATTTGTTTAACTATAATGGTATTTATTATGATTTACAAACTTAAAGCTGATGTTTATTTATTTAAGGGGGGATACAGCACCAAACACGATGCGTGGTAGACAATAATACTAGGTGTTCTGTGACTGGCAGAGAGGGCAGTAGGGGGCGGGCGAGTGGTATACGTTTCCTCAGCAGCAGAGGTTGCTATGAACCTTCACAGCTCCAGGAGACAGCCATTCAGGAAAGTATCCAGTGTCTTTGAGGGAGGTGCTCAATAGAACATTTTACAAAAAGCTTCAGTAGGTGGCGGGTGAGTGGTGTAACTTTCTTCAACAGCAGAGGTTTCTATTAACCTTCATAGCTGCAGAAGGCAGTTATTCAGGACCGTATCAGGTCAGGTGGCTTTGAAGGAGGCACTGAAGAGAACATTTATACAAAAAGCAGCAGTAGAGGGTGAGCGAGTGGTGCAACCTTCCTCAGCAGCTGAGGTTGCTGTAAACCTTCACAGCTCCAGAAGACAGCCATTCAGGACAATAACCGGGGGCTCTGAAGAAGGCACTGAATAGAACATTTATACAAAAAGCAGCTGTCATACACGCCGTGATGATGGCTTCCTGATGACGCATTATTTATTCAAAAAGCGTTGAGGCATAGCAGAGCAATACATATGTCACTTCCTGTCCCAGGGTAACATCACATCCGATGTTTGGAACGCATGTCGGCTTGTTTTGCATGGAGTGGTGTGACAGCCATAGATACGAATTGCTGGATAGACTTAGTGCCGGTCGGAGGGCACTTTTAAATGTGAGTTAGTATTATTTACACATATTATTTACACATGGATTGGACAATATTATATAGAATAGACATGTTGCGCAATGATGACATTTTCTGATTACAGAGAGGGGAGATTACTCCATTAGCAGGATCCCTGGTGGATTGAAGAGAACACTTATAACGTGTGGTATCTAGTGTGTGGGAATTTTGGATGGTGGAGGATTATGCACAGTATTTGTGGTGAATAAGCATGCTGAGCACGGAATTGAAGAACAACATATACTGTAGAGGTGTATGGCTATACACAAGGAATCACAATTTTGATTAGATGGACATTTTATCACAATTTATTAATTCTATTATTATTTTTGATAATATTTAACATTGGCTCAGTGGACATTGGCATGGTCACAGTATTTGAATGTATATATTGATGTATCGTTTAAAATAGTGTGGCTCTTTTCACTCTTAGCTGTCATACATACCATTACATACAACTAAGGTGTTTGGTTCTGTTCACCCCCACCACTCTCCCTCCCAAGAAAAAAAAAAAAACAAGCTTTAGCTTTAAAGGAAATAGAATTGTCAGGTGTAATAGTATAAAATAGTGACATTAAATAGAATAAAAACTGAGGCTCTGCTGTGTACTCCTTTTGTTTGTGCATTTTATACACTTTCTGCACAGATGTATACTTTATACTTTCTTGTCCCTGCAGCCTGCTCATATAAATAAGAGATTCTTTCAGGAGCTACCAGAATGACCTCAACATGATTACATTGTACTTCTCTTACATTGTACTTCTCTTGCAGCAGTGGCTCCTGACCTCCACTAGGGGGAGCAAAGGGGGAAGCGAGAGAAGGACTCTACATTGGGTTTAATATGAGCAGTTCATCTCTTCTCTCAGCTCCTTATAGTGGAGGCCAGGAAATGTTGTAAACACACTAGGCTAGTAGCATTCTGCCTGAAATTCTTGATAACTGGCAAAACAGGTACCCCTTGTTGTTGACCTATTTAAGAAAGCTGCATGCACAAGTGAGAATAAAGCATATGTGTTGAAAGTGTACTTTTCCTTTAACCAAAACCTCTTATTCACTGTAAAATGCAGAACTGCCCAGTATTCAACCTGCAGACATGTTATAGATGCCCCGCATATGCATTGCTTTATTTTTCTACATTTTCAAAGGCATCTGTTTATATTCAAATAATTTGAACAGTGCAAGGACATGAAACAAAAAAGGGACAAGTACTGGAATTTGTGCAAAGCATATGAGCAAGGTTTCTCTGACTCAATGATGCATACAATCACCATATAACAGAGTATATGCAATCCCCCAATATCACATTTGAGTGTGCACTTAACTATTGATCTACAATCCGCTAATAAAAATGTATTTGTTTTGATTGTAATGTAAAACCATGTGAACAAAAGTACCATATTGGTTAGAAGTGTGTAGAGCAAGATAAGAAAGGAGACAGTCTGATAAAAAAAAAATAAAAAAATAAAAAATATCTTAAGAATTTTATACATTTTGACAACCCTCACTAATGACCAATATTGACATTATTTTTTTTGTGTTCCAAAATAGGGCCAAACTTGGCTATGGTCTTCTCTCTGGACAGTACTCCAAACCTCCAGCGAAATGTGAAATCATAGAACAAGTAATGAAGGAAGAACACAAGGTATTTTATGTGACAACTTGATGATCTTCAGGAGAGTGGAAAATGTCATGTTTGTAACTATTTGCCCCTTGGAGCCCTTTCAAAGCCTTTCAGTGTAGTGTGTTGCTGGAACACAAACATTTGCATTCTCTTTACTGGCATTAGACTGTTGCTGTGCCAGTCATTGGCATTGTCATTGGCACCCCAAAGCATTAAATCAATGTGTCGCAGGCTACTGTGCGTTGTAGTGCCTCGTGGTATTAAAATGGCGCATGTTAAATTTTGGTTTATTCTGGTGCGTTTGCAGCTCATTCATTTAAATTGTCTTAACCCAACATGCGCCATGTCGACTGCAAGAGTAGAATTTGTCTAATTCCCAGAAATTAGCTTTAAGAAGATTGTGCAATCAGATGCATGTGGCTAAGTCCTGGATAACAGTAAAACCTGAAAGAGATTCTAACTCTTTCCCACTCTGTTCAGAAATTACAAAACCACTTTGGTTGGGCATATTCAATTAATGAGTGTGTCTTGGCAGTTTAGTGGTATTTAGCAAAATTAAATATTAAAAGAGAAGTACTGTATGGCCAAAGCTTTTTCTGGCCATACTTCTCTTGTTGTTCATAGGAGTACACTTTAGCTTTCCTGTGACCCAAAGCCAGCGTATAGCAGGCTATTGCCCGCTGTCAGCTGACATGGCACTGGAAGGATCCCAACCATATTGTCAGGATTCACCCAGCTGCCTGACCGGTGACTTCGGGCACTCTGCGCACAGTTAGACAAAGCCAGCTGTGCCCGCCCCCTCTCCAGTCTAGTGCTCCAATGAGTGATGGAGGAGCATAGTGGAGAGCAGTGGCTGACAGTTGATGCTCACCTCTCTGATCAGACTTAAAACTGAGTGATCACACCAATGCTGCAATATAGAGGTGAGTGAGGATAATTGATTTGTTTGCACCCCAAGCTTCTCCTTTAGGATCCTTTCACTTGGGACAGACTCCACCTGCGATCCGCTTGCTCGGCAAGGGATCTGTCCACTAAGCAGGCAGGTGACAGGTCCATGCATAAGTGTAGTGGGCACAGCCCGCTCTCCTCTATGGGTGGTCGGTTGTAAATGGACCGCCTGATCGTTTACACCCGACAGCCATCCGATCCGATCCACTGGACGGAAGGGGAGGGATCCCAATGTGTCTGTTTTTAGTGGATTGGATCAGATTAGATGTAGGTGGGTGTAAATAGACACAAATCTGTTTACAGTTGCAGCTTCATAGAAGAGAATGGAGGTTCCAATCGGGCCTGCCTGAAAAATGGACAGGCGGGCTTTATCGGAACATTTGTGTGAAAGGAGTCTTAGCCCCGGTTCACACAGACGCGCTGTGCGATATCGCATGTGATTCGCACCACACTGCTAATCACATACGATGTTTGTGTAATGCAATTTCAGCCATACAGATAGTATGGCTGAAATTGCATCACATTGGGACTAAACACGCACAGGACCCTTTCTTGAGTCGGCACCAGAATGGGATCGCATGGGTGTTCACACTTATGCGATCTAATTCATGTCCGAACTGTCAATTCGCAGTGCGATATGCGAGCTGAAAAAGGGGTGTCGTTAACAATGTCTTGACACTACCCTCAGTTCCGATATGGCAGTATGAATTGCCGTGTGAGTCGGGTGTGATGCGGGAATCCGCAGTGGATTTGCAGGGTTCCCGCATTGCACTAGTGTGAACCGGCACTTAATGTCAAAAGTACAGCATTGTTGTTTGAGTGCGTCAGCCGTACCGTAGTCGTCATGCAGCTGCAATCATATTTATTAGGAAGATGTAGCTTGGCCTTAATCCACATTCTATTGGCAAAAACTTGCTTAGTGAAGTGTTTCTAGGGTGATCAGTGAAAACTAGCCTGGAGGATCTCAGTAATATTAGGAATGTTCACATCTTGCTACATGGCTAATTGATTTGTGCAGTGCTCTGAGGGAGAGTTGTTGGTGCCCATAGGAATGAGCTTCAATATATTGGAAGAGACTCGATATGCCTATTCAAGAAGCTTCTAGGTCTAAGAGAAAGTCTCCAGGAATGATCTTTCACAGAATGGGGGTGGTAAGATTTCTTGGCAGCAGGAAGATCAACAAAAATAGCCTTTCCACTCTGGTTTTATTAATGCATAGGTAACTTATTTTAATATCACATTTTCCGTTCTTCGGGTTTGTGTCATGCCATCCCATTTTCCCTGTGTTAGGTGCTGTTAAATGATTTTCCTGTGCATAGCCTGTCAATTTTTAAATCGCGGTTTGCTCTTTTCATATAACGAGAGGCCATTCTAGGACACAGTTGGTGAGTGATATGCCTTACATTCCTTTTCTTCCTCCTTCAATGTGCTATTAATGTCTTTAGTATTGATAACACAACTGTGTTCTGTAGGAGGCAGGGAAAGTTAATTTAACCTGTTTATTTCCAGAGCAACTGCAGCTAACAAAGATTCATAATATTCACCATTTACCTGCATTAGAGTAGAATGCATGAGTAGTTCATATTAGGATCCATACACTTTATTGCTGCTGTTTATGCAGTGCTTTTACATTTAGTACCATTACATAACATTTACATACATACCTTTACATTACTATGTTTACTTTAAATACATTATTTACTTTACACACACTTTGTACCAGGTGCATTTAGATTGTAAGCCCCTAAGGAGCTTACAATCTAAGGTCCCTAACTCCTATCCCCACATCCTAAGGCCAGTGTAGACATGAGCCACCCAACCTACCAACATGTCTTTGGTGTGTGGGAGGAAACTGGAGTACCCAGAGGAAAATCATGCAAGCACAGGGAGAAGACGCAAGCTCCATACATTTAGTGCCCTGGCCGGGATTTGAACCGAGGACCCCAATACTGCAAGATGTTCAAAGCTGGGTACGCGCTATACAAATTTTATCCATTTCCTGAGGAACTGGATGAAATTCACTACATGGGTGGCCCTGTTGGTCCGCCCAACATCCTTTGATTGAAAAATCGAAAGAGTCGTTTAGAAAATTGCCAGCCAAACGACTGCATCCAATCAGATGCAGCCGCTGTTGCGGTATTCTAACAGGTGTCGGCTGCTGCTGTCACAATACAATAGCTATGCAGCGAGATTCTTCCAAATGTATAGTGTGCATGGGGAGAATCAGTTTGATTATTGTTGTCTGTGTGTACCCAATTTTATTTCTGCGTAGAATGTGGAGGGCTCATTCACCCAGTCCAAAAGTAAGATCTAGCTACAGAAGTGCCTTCACCACAAATTTTAGTTTCTTTAATGAGCAAAGTCTTTTTCATACTGCTGCATCATTTTAAAATAAAAGAATCGAAAAGGGAGAGCAAGAACATGACAGGTGTATGAAGCTGGGGATTCAGAGGTAGGGTTTCCCCTAGACATTTGATGACTGAGCTTGCCAGAATGTAAAACTCAAATATTCATTTTAAAGGAACTGACTTATTCTGTAACATACTGTTGACAGTAATCACTGAAGGATCAGTCTTACTTATATAGTTTCAAATTCATTTGGATCAATTTAAACTAGTTGGAGACATTAACCAATTTTTTCGCACAGCAGGGGCAGGGCTAAACAGGAGTAGCTAAACAGATATACGTTAAAGTGGTTCTAAAGTCAGAAGGTTTTTTTTTATCTTTATGCATAAAGCTAAAAAACCTACTGTGTGCAGCAGCCTCCTAATACTTACTTGAGCCCCATCTCGATCCAGTGATGTTGCACGAGAGTCTCGGCTATCCGGTACTCTCCCTCCTCAATGGGTGAGACAGCAGGTTCCCACTGCTGTCAGTCGAAGTCAGTGAGCCAATGTGGAGAGAGAGGCGGGGCAGAGCCGCAACTCCGTGTCTGAATGGGGACACACAGGAGCATCTCGGCATGGTTGCCCTCATAGCAAGCTGCTTGCTATGGGGGCACTCAGCAGGAGGGAGGTGCCAGGAGCACTGGCAGGGGAGTAGAGGATCTGGGCTGCTTAGGTAAGTATAACTTGCTTGTTATTTTTAAACTAAAAAAATGAGAATTTAGTACTGTATCACTAAATTGGTTTTATTCGTAACCCTCCAATCTGTGCTCTAGCAGCACAGCGACAGAATAAAACCTTGTGTACACAGGGGCTGTATGGATGATTTAAGAGTAAAAAAATCAAATTTTTATTGTTCGTTCAATATGAATGGATTCGTCGGGTCTAGGAG
>BLSH010535872.1:630268-652235 GCA_018402905.1 Glandirana rugosa | reverse complement strand
CGCGACTCTACCTAGTGTACGCAGAGGTTAGGGTTGGGGAACCCTAGTACCCTCTCGGACAGTGTGGCGCTGGCCGGCCCTCCCCCCCTCCGCGGTCGGCTGCCGGGGTCTCCGTGGAGGTTACTTCCTGTCCCCGCGGAGAAGGCACACCTGTCCGTTTGCGGGGGGTGTGGGACCTTGTAGTCGTCGCTCGTTCCTTTGGGTTTTTACTGTTGTTATCTTGGCTATGCCCTGTGTTATCTCCGCATCCTACATGTTTCGCCCAGTTATGGCTTCATCAGGGATTTAAGTAGGCCATCATATAGATGCTCAATGCTATATATTGACAGAAAGATACAAAAGACAGGAAAGAAGAACAATGAATAATACATAATGATTCAAGGCAAAAGATTGTAATGAGATCTAATTTTTAAGATTTTAAAGTTTGTAGTAATTGCGTTCACACTATTGTGTCCCGTATCGGTTCTATTGTTGTCATTTTTGGGTTTCCTTGCTCGCTGCTGATGTTCCAGGGTGTGGGGGGCGTTTGCCTGTCCACACGGAAGAGGCGCCCCTGTCCTTCATTGGAGGTGCCTCTGGGGCCGTCGGCTGGCGCCTCCCCCCCTCCCGGCCGGTCGCGGTGTGACAGGCTCTCCCATGATCCCAAGGGGTTGGGATTGGAGACGCATGTGATCCATCTCAGCGCCTCTCCCCCCCCCCCCCGGGACGCCCCCATGTGAGGGCGTATGGGAGTTGTAGTTCGCGCCGTGGCTGTACTGGGTTGGCGCCGGCGCGGTGGCCTCACAGATATTCCCTGGCCTGCGTGGGTGACGACACACGCCGACGTAGGCAGGCAGCCTTCTAGGTCGGCCATTCTACTCAATGTTCCAGCTTGGCTGCACTGGAACCACTGGAGGAATTTGAAACGCTCATGAAACCAAGGTGAAAAACTGTTTAGCTGTTGTGATCTGACTTTCTTGCTTTTGATTATACAATTTTAAAGACAGGTTCTGACTTTGACTGTTAAGCTGGTGACTTTTGTGCCCCTCGTTGTAAAAAATATACAAGGCAAACAAATGAATGTTGAATTGCAGGTGCAGCTTTGCATATTAATTGTAAGGCTTGCACCTGGTATAGTGAGTATTCACGCTCTTCTCTGTTTCTTCTTTGTCAATTGTCCCTGTATGGAACTATTGTTTTTGCTGCAAGTTGTTAACGCTAGTTTTGTTAAAATTAGATGTCGTTTCTTTTCTTCAGCCCATATGGCCTTGGCTATATCAGCCATTGTGGCTTTTGATGGTTTTCCTATGTGGAGCGACCTCTAGTGGTCCGATCAATACGCGACAGCTATACTAGTGAGTGTTGTAGTGAATATATGAAAGGGCACATTGCGATGTTGCTTATTATGACCAGTGGAGTGCCATATATTGACAATACATGAACTGGCCATTATGTCCATTAATGCACTTAGATACTTATTATGCACCGTTTTTTAATATCTAGCAGGCCATATTTGGTCGCCTGTGGGCATGCAGCGCTCCCTCTCCCCGGTGTGATATACGCTGTGACGGGGAACCTGATTTGTACCTGGCCTTGATGGTTGAATCAAGCTATGGGGGGGTGAACGCAATTACTCCAAACTTTAAAATCTTAAAAATTAGATCTCATTACGATCTTTTGCCTTGAATCATTATGTATTATTCATTGTTTTTCTTTCCGGTCTTTTGTATCTTTCTGTCAATATATAGCATTGAGCATCTATATGATGGCCTACTTAAATCCCTGATGAAGCCATAACTGGGCGAAACATGTATGATGCGGACCATCATACTGCATTGTTATAATTGCAACTGTGTATCTCATGCATTATAATATGTATTGTATCTTGTTGGATTGATGTCCGAGTTCACTAAAAATTATTTTTAATGGATACTAATAAAATATATGATTTTATTAAATCGTCAGTTGTGAATTGAATCATAAGCACTGTTATAATCCCAATAGCAACCCCCCATCTTTCCCTATTTCCCTCTCTTGGACATTATTTATTTTATTTTATTTTTTACAAATTAATTTCCAACTAAGAGCTGTCAAGCCAATCCTGTTTTTAATTTTGACCATTTCAGTGATTGATTGGTGAAGCCACTTGTGTTACTGGCCTTGCAGTCAGTACCACTGAATGTAAACCTATGTTTTATATCTGCACTATGTGGAAAGTCCTGTGTCTGCTGTCCTTTTTTTAAATTCCTTCATGGGACTGTTAGATGCAATTAAATGCTGACAAAAAAAAAAGAAAAGAAAAGTGGACCCTCAGAAATATGGACACTCAGAAATATGGGCTCTCAGAAATATAGTACATTAAGTGCCCCACTGTGCATGCCTTTTATGAAGCTAGATACCGCACCGCATTTTTGACTGTTCCTCGACGCTCGTGAGACTGCCCGGCCCGCTGCTCTTCTCCCAAGATAACAGCTACAGCGGGCAGGGCTGAGAATCCCCTGCTGACGTCAGCCAGGAGAAGAGAGAGCAGCAAGCGGCGGTCTGGGCAGTCCGGCGAGAGCCAAGGAATAATCTGAAATGTGGTATATAGCTACATTTTTTTTTAAAAGGCATGTACAGTGGGGCACTTAATGTTCTATATTTCTGAATCTCAATCAGAGAGTGGAGAGGAGTCCATATAGAATGATGGGGGAGGCTATTTTATGGACACTGGAGAGTGGAGAGAAGCCCACATGGAATTCCTGGGGGGTGGTTATATATTATTATATCATAGACAGCAGTGACTCCCATGTACAGGACATGCAGTTTATTTTATTTATTTATTTCAGGTACTTATATAGCGCTGTCAATTTACGCAGCTCTTTACATATATATTTACATTCACGTCAGTCCCTACCATCGAGCTTACAATCTAAGGTCCCTAACTCACGTTCATACATATACTAGGGACAATTTAGACAGGATCTAATTTACCTACCAGCATGTCTTTGGAGTGTGGGAGGAAACCAGGGTACCCAGATGAAACCCACGCAGACACAGGGAGAACATGCAAACTCCAGGCAGGTAGTGTCGTGGTTGGGATTTGAACCAGCGACCCTTTTGCTGCCAGGCGAAAGTGCTATCCACTACTCCACTGTGCCGTCCGATGCAGTGTTTTTTTTCTGTTATGTGAATGCCTGTACCCTCCCTTTGATTATTCCATCCTTCAGCACCCTCTCACCACCACCATTTTTATCTGTCCATCCTTCTGTGATTCCTCCATCTCCATCACCAGACTCCCCCATCCTTCTATTCCTGTCCATGGATTCCTCCATCTCCATCCCCAGACTCTCTCATCCTTCTATTTCTGTCCAATGATTCCTCCATCCCCAGACTCTCCCATCCTTTTATTCCTGTCCATGGATTCCTCCATCCCCAGACTCCCCCATCCTTCTATTCCTGTCCTTGGATTCCTCCATCTCCATCCTCAGACTCCCCCATCCTTCTATAACTGTCCATGGATTCCTCCAACTCCATTCCCAAACTCCCCCATCCTTCTATTCCTGTCCATAGATTCCTCCATCTCCATCCCCAGACTCCTCCATCCTTCCATCCTTCAGTTCCTACCCTCCCTTGTATCCTAATCGTAATGCATCACGGAATCAAATCGAATCATTGACCAGATCGTAATCGCATCGTGAGACCAGTGAAGATGCACACACCTACCCCCTGTACTACAAGGGTTAAATGGTAGTTTTTTCCTAGTGCACCATTAAAATGCAGTTTTATTATCGTATCACTCTATATTGCAGGCTTCTTCCTCACCGTGTGAGCTGACCCTTGCAGTTGCTTCTCATTGGAGCTCTGTCTGTTGTTTGCACTGTGATGTCATTATGTACAATATTGTGTATTATTATTATTACTATACAGGATTTATATAGCACCAACAGTTTATGCAGTATGTTACAGTAGGAAGGAGTAGGAAAGCCCTGTTAATGGAGCCTACAATCTTAAGGGGGGTGGTAGAAAATGTAATAGCTGCGGGGGATGATCTGATGGAGGTGACTAAAGTACAGTTCTTAGGTGGAGGTGGGGTAGGCTTCCCTGAATAAGTGAGTTTTCAAGGATCGCCTAAAAGCGGACAGAGTAGGGGCTGACCGGACATACTGGGGCAGGGAGTTCCAGAGGACGAGACAGGCTCTGGAGATGTCCTGGAGGCAAGCATGGGAGCAGGTAACGAGGGAGCTAGAGAGGAAGAGGTCTTGGGAGGAGCAGACAAGGTGATTTGGGAGATATCTACAGATGTGGTTGGTGATGTAGCTGGGTGCAATGTCGTGGACGGCCTTGTATGTTGTGGTTAGTATTTTGAATTTTATACGCTGAGGTAGGGGAAGCCAGTGGAGAGATTGGCTTGAGAGTAGAAGCAGTCACAGATCAGTTAGTAAGGTGTATTAGTCTAGCAGCAGTAGTCAAATTGGGAAATAACGAATGAGTATAAGTTGTTTTGAGCTGTCATTTGTCAGCAAGGGGCGAATTCTGGAGATGTTGCGGAGGTTAAGGCAGCAAGATTTAGCAAGCGATTGGATGTGGGGGCTGAAGGAGAGGTCAGAGTCTAGGAATACACCCAGCACCCTGGCGTGCGGGGGAACCAATGGTTGTGCCATTGATCTCAATGGAGAAGATAGGGAGGGGATCAGGGAGGAGGAAATATTACAAGCTCAGTTTTAGAAAGATTACGTTTGGGGAAGTGGTGTTCCATCCATATTAATATGTCGCTCAGTAAGTTTGTGATATGTGAGGAGATTTAGGGGGTGAGTTGAGGAGTTGAGCGATAGATCTGGGTGTCGTCAACTTAGAAGTGGTATTGGGAGCCATGGGAGGTTGATACCAGGCCCAGGGAAGAGGTATAGAGAGCAAATAGGAGGGGCCCAAGGACAGAGCCTTGGGTTACCACAACCGGGAAGATGAGCGGAGGAGATGGTGTCATATGTGACAATGAGATAGGTAAGAGAAGAACCATGAAAGAGCAGTATTGTATTATGAACAAGGAATATTGTATTTGAAAAATATTGTATTATGAAAGAACACTATTGTATTATTTACAATAATGTGATCAAAAGTCCTGCATTGTAATTGAGGGCAACCAGGGGTTGCCCCCCCACTCAGAGCATTGGAGGGAAGGGGAAAGTGCCAGCTGCTACGGGAGCAAGGGACAAGGTAAGTAAAATTGCTTAGTAACGATATCCAAGTTTAAAAACATGCATTTCACACTTGCGGGAGGGGGGGGGGCAGTGTGTTAGTAATTTGAATTGGGGGGGGGTGCAAGGGCCATTTTTTTTTAAATTCCCTCACATTTTTTAGTTTTGATTTTTTATTTTCTGGTATGCTCTAATTTTATTAACTTTTTTCTTTTTTTTTCTCTTCTCTTCTATTTTTGTGCCTTATATATTAAACCTCAGCCAAAGGGAATTACAACTCGTATGTTCAAAGCACTAATGAGCAAAGACCATCCAGAATTCTCTTCAAATAGACAACAAGATGCACAAGAATTTTTCCTGCACCTTATTAATCTTGTAGAGGTATTTACAATGTTTTTCTTGCATTTACTTGTGGTGCATTCATTTTCTACAGAAAAATATATGAAAATAATAAAAGTACTATCACCTTAGGGGGGGTGTAAAAAAAAAAATGTACGATAAATGCAGTTTACTTGAATTTGAATATTTATGCATACTTTATCTTACCACCCTGATGTTTCTATATTCTGGTGGAGACTTCCTTTTTTCATATTGTCAACGACAATCTATGCTTACGATAGTGTTTTTATTTTATTTATTTAAGGTACTTATATAGCGCTGTCAATTTACACAGCGCTTTACATATACATTGTACATTCACATCGGTCCCTACCCTCAAGGAGCTTACAATCTAAGGTCTCTAACTCACATCCATACATATACTAGGGCCAATTTAGACAGGATCTAATTTACCTACCAGCATGTCTTTGAAGTGTGGGAGGAAACCGGAGTACCCGGAGGAAACCGACGCAGGCAAAGGGAGAACATGCAAACTCCAGGCAGGTAGTGTCGTGGTTGGGATTCAAACCAGCGACCCTTTTGCTGCCAGGCGAAAGTGCTAACTACTACACCACTGTGCCGCCCAGTGTTTAGAAGTGTTCATAAACAAAATCTTACAGATGATTCCTTCCTTGCCTGACGATAAATTTAGTGTTTCTCCTTTCCATTTTGCTACCAATTGTCCAATAAGTTTGTTTGTCTGAGTTGTATTTAGATGATATGCTTATTTGCTTTATAGAGAAATAGCACAGGCTTGGAAAATCCCAGCGATGTCTTCAGGTTTTTGGTTGAAGAACGGACACAATGTTGTCAGTCACGGAAAGTGCGCTACACAGAGAGAGTCGATCATATAATGCAATTACCTGTGGCAATGGAGGCTGCAGCAAATAAAGGTAGGAAGACCATAGATGCTTAATTTTCTTTAGAAGAAGGGTATATGATAACGTTATTTCACAAAAATGAAGGATCTGCAGGATACTTTGTCTCAGCATGAAGTCTGGATGTTTATAATTTCTGGAGAAAAAGGGGACATACTTGTACCTTCCATATTTTTGATCATTCATAAATGGCAATATTTTTTCCTCAGATGAACTGATTGCTTATGATTTAAAAAGAAGAGAAGCAGAAAGTGCAAAAAGGCCGCCACCTGAACTTGTACGTGCCAAGGTTCCCTTCAGTGCCTGTCTTCAAGCCTTCACTGAGCCTGACAATGTGGATGACTTCTGGAGCAGCGCTCTTCAAGCCAAGTCTGCTGCCGTTAAGTGAGTCTTCACAACACAACCACATAAAGCATAAATGCAATCTGTTATCTTTTAGAGTGCACAAACTCTTTTCTTTCTTACAATTGGAATGTGTAAGGTAAGATTAAAAAAGCCCTGTGATGTTTCTATTGCAGTCTGTGTCCCCACTAGAGAGTTGTTCATTGTTTCCAGAAGTGAGAGTGAGGGAGGATCCTAAATTTTGGGTTATCACCAGAACAGGGGGCACATTCCAGTGGGGGTACTTGTTCTTCTGATAACTGTCTGAGAGGGGATTTCCCTCACTTTTAGAATTTTTTTTTCCTTTTACTTTCTATTGTATCTTTGGAACAGGAAGTGAAGTCTCTGCAGTAAGGTTGACATGTTTTTAACTATTCTCTGCTCTATCCAAAATGACCAAAAACATTTTAGGTGTCGATAAACATTGATATGATTTTCATAATGTAGTGCTGTGAAAATGTGAAACCTAATCGTTTAGCACAAAAGACTCAATTCACCGATTTTCAATTATATTTTATTATTATATACTATATATGGACTTTTATGGGTTAAGTCCAACGAGGTGCAGTCTTATAATACTAAGTGGACTTAGTTTTATTTACAGTTTAGAATTTTACTGAGTGCTGGAAGTACAACTATCGCTATACTTCCAGTGCTCCTGCGCTGGTACTTCTGGTCACAGCTGCAGGAGCTGCATGCAGCTGCTTTGCCTGCCCTTCCCTTCCTCCTGCCAAGTCACAGAGCACTTTATATTATGTAAACCCATGCACAAAATACAAAGCCTTCTGTGAAGGGACAGTGAAGGAGAGGGATGGTCAGGGATGCTGTCTATGAGAAAGCAGCATCTCTCCTGTCAAAGTATCAGGAGTGTAGTGATGGCTATACTCCCTGAGCCCTGTAAAACTGTCACAAAACTATATAAAAAATATCTTTGCATCAAGCGAATATTCTTTATATGTCCATAGATATTACATTTCGGTCAGATGTTCGGGCATGCTGTGACCACCCTCACACACTAATGTCTATTGGGGAGATCACCAGATGATATAGCAGGAACAGTTTTCAACCAAATTTCAGTAAACTGCTTTTAGATGTACTTTTAATAGAGATCAGATCAAATAAAAGATATCCAGCATGATATTTTTCCCCATTGAGATCTGATGTGTTTTCAAAGTATTCCTTACATTTTTTTGGTACGCCTGCTTTTACACGCACATGAACTTTAATGGCATCCCAGTCTTGTGTGTTTATGGGAATGTTTGACCATTTTTCCAGAAGCGCATTTGTGAGATCAGGCACTGATGTTGGATGCGAAGGCCTGGCTCGCAGTCTCCGCTCTAATTCGTCCCAAAGGTGTTCTATCGGGTTGAGGTCAGGACTCTGTACAGGCCAGTCATGTTCCTCCACCCCCAAACTTGCTCATCCATGTCTTTATTGACCTTGCTTTGTGCACTGGTCCAAATCATTTGGTGGAGGGGGGTTGTTTTTCAGGGTTTGGGCTTGGCCCCTTAGTTCCAGTGAAGGGAATTCTTAAGGCGTCAGCGTACCAAGACATTTTGCACAATTTCATGCGCTCAACTTTGTGGGAACAGTTTAGGGATGGCCCTTTCCTGTATCAACATGACTGCACATCAGTGCACAAAGCAAGGTCCATAAAGACATGGATGAGCGAGTTTGTGGTGGAGAAAGTTGACTGGCCTGCACCTGATAGAACATCTTTGGGATGAATTAGAACGGAGACTGCAAGCTCGGTGCACCAGTGCCTGACCTCACAAATGTGTTTCTGGAACAATGGTCAAACATCCCCATAGACACATTCCTAAACCTTGTGGACAGCATTCCAGGAAGAGCTGAAGCTCTTACAGCTGCAAAGGATGGGCCAACTCAATATTGAACCCTACGGATTAAGACTGGGATGCCATTAAAGTTCATATGTGTGTAAAAGTAGGCACCCCAATACTTATGATAATATAGTGTGTATATGTGTGTGCGTGTGTGGATATATATATATATATACACACAGTATTTCTCAAAAGTGAGTACACCCCTCACATTTTTGTAAATATGTTATTATATCTTTTAATGTGACAACTTGAAGAAATTGCACTTTGCTACAATGTAAAGTAGTGAGTGTACAGCTTGTATAACAGTGTAAATTTGCTATCCCCTCAAATTAACTCAACACATAGCTATTAATGTCTAAACCGCTGGCAACAAATGTGAGTACACCCTTAAGTGAAGATGTCCTATTTGGGCCCAAAGTGTCAATATTTTCTGTGGCCACCATTATTTTCCAGCACTGCCTTAACCCTCTTGGGCATGGAGTTCACCAGAGGTTCACAGGTTACCACTGGTGTCCTCTTCCACTCCTCCATGACGACATCACGGAGCTGGTGGATGATAGAGACCTTGCACTCCAGCACCTTCCATTTGAGGATGCCCCACCAATGCTGAATAGGGTTTACGTCTGGAGACATGCTTTGCCAATCCATCACCTTTACCCTCAGCTTCTTTAGCAAGGCAGTGGTCATCTTGGAGGTGTGTTTGGGGTCGTTATCAAGTTGGAATGATGCCCTGCGGCCCTGTCTTTGAAGGAAGGGGATCATGCTTTGCTTCAATATGTCACAGTACAGTACATGTTGGCATTCATGGTTCCCTCAATGAACTGTAGCTCCCCAGTGCTGGCAGCACTTATGCAGCCCCAGACCATGACACTCCCACCACCATGCTTGACTGTAGTAAAGTAGTGAGTGTACAGCTTGTGTAACAGTGTAAATTTGCTGTCCCCTCAAAAAAACTCAACACACAGCCATTAATGTCTAAACCGCTGGCAACAAAAGTGAGTACACCCCTAAGTGAAAATGTCCAAATTGGGCCCAATTAGCCATTTTTCCTCCCCGCTGTCACGTGACTTGTTAGTGTTACAAGGTCTCAGGTGTGAATGGGGAGCAGGTGTGTTAAATTTGGTGTTATCGCTCTCACTGTCGCATACTGGTCCCTGGAAGTTCAACATGACACCTTATGGCAAAGCTGTCTGAGGCTCTGAAAAAAAGAATTGTTGCTCTACATAAAGATGGTCTGTTCTATAAGAAGATAGCCAAGACCCTGAAACTGAGCAGCAGCATGGTGGCCATGACCATACAGCGGTTTAACAGGACAGGTTCCACTCAGAATACGCCTCGCCATGGTTGACCAAAGAAGTTGAGTGCATGTGCTCAGCGTCATATCCACAGGTTGTCTTTGGGAAATAGATGTATGAGTGCTGCCAGCATTGCTGCAGAGGTTGAAGGGGAGGGGATTCAGCCTGTCAGTGCGCAGACCATGCACCACATCAAATTGTTCTGCATGGCTTTTGTCCCAGAAGAAAGCCTCTTCTAAAGATGATGCACAAGAAAGCTCGCAAACAGTTTGCTGAAGACAAGCAGACTAAGGGCATGGATTACTGGAGCCATGTCCTGTGGTCTGATGAGACCAAGATAAACTTATTTGGCTCAGATGGTGTCAAGCGTGTGTGGCGGCAACCAGGTGAAGAGTACAAAGACAAGTGTGTCTTGTCTACAGTCAAGCATGGTGGTGGGAGTATCATGGTCTGGGGCTGCATGAGTGCTGCTGGCACTGGGGAGCTACAGTTCATTGAGGGAACCATGAATGCCAACATGTACTGTGACATACTGAAGCAGAGCATGATCCCCTCCCTTTGGAGACTGGGCCACAGGGCAGTATTCCTACATAACGACCCCAAAGACACCTCCAAGACGACCACTGCCTTGCTAAAGAAAGAGGTTTAGGGTAAAGGTGATGGACTGGCCAAGCATGTCTCCAGACCTAAACCCTGCTGTGCATCTGTGGTGCATCCTCAAACGGAAGGTGGAGGAGTGCAAGATCTCGAACATCCACCAGCTCTGTGATGTCTGCATGGAGGAGTGGAAGAGGACTCCAGTGGCAACCTGTGAAGCTCTGGTGAACTCCATGCCCAAGAGGGTTAAGGCAGTTCTGGAAAATAATGGTGGCCACACAAAATATTGATACTTTGGGCCCAATTTGGACGTTTTCACTTTGGGGGGTACTCACTTTTTTTGCCAGCGGTTTAGACATTAATGGCGGTGTGTTGAGTTATTTTGAGGGGACAGCAAATTTACACTGTTATACAAGCTGTACACTCACTACTTTACATTGTAGCAAAGTGTAATTTCTTCAGTTGTCACATGAAAAGGTAGAATAAAATATTTACAACAATGTGAGGGGGGTACTCCCTTTTTTGAGATACTGCGTGTGTGTGTGTGTGTGTGTGTGTGTGTGTGTGTATAGATGTATATATTTTTTTTTTTTTTTTTAAGAGTAGTTTCACTGTAGGGGTTAAATATAGTATTTTATGGATGATTATCAAGTGAACATTCTGTTACTGAGGCCATCATTGTCAGGATTTTTACTTTCTTCAGGGATTAATTGCTTGTCTCTTGTTTCTGGATTATTTATAAAAGACAGAGGTCTTATCTAGGCTGCCACCACTTCATAGCAGTATCTCTCATGTGCTGGAGATTCCAGCATTCTGTGTGCTCTGATTGAAGGCTGTCTAATCAAAAGACTTTCAGAGATGTTTGACTTGATTTATTTTAGGCTTCTATAACTTTTTCAGTGGCCCATGTTCTTGGCTGTCCAGTGAAGATAGAAGTAGAATGTTCTTTGATACCAAAAGTATTTTCGGAGAAAACAAAATTGTTGGTAACCTTTTGTAGGCATTAATCATTTAGGAATGTATTTTGTTTACTTCTGTTTCTTATCTACTATATAATGAAAAACGACCCTGTTCTGGACTTGTTTATACCTTGTATACTGTATAAAGATGGCAACCACCCCAACCTACAACTAGCCTTTGTAGTAAGGGGCACATGGAAAGGCAATGCACATCACAAGCAAGCAAAATGTACTCAAAACACCTACAGCTAACCTGCAAACAAACCAAATTGACCCTGTCTAACAATTCATGTTAAAATCAGAGGGTTTCATTGCACACATTTACAAATATATGTGGGACCCGCAGTGTCAATGTCAAGGCTCTTCTGTATACTACGGTCCTTATTCAAAATAGTTTTGAAAGTCTCCAAGTTGGAGCATATATAGCAGTAGATAAATTAATGGCAGGTTTGCTTGGAGGGAGCCCACTCCTCCATAAAGGCATAGGGACACATTGGACACCCAGCAAGAGCACAGTGGCAGCTGAAGGCGTCCAAGGTCCCCACACCAAATAAACACAACTACAGTATATAAAAAAGATGGAAACCACCCCAATTTATAACTAGACTTTCGAGTAAGATGCACACGGAAGGGCAACGCACATCACAAGGAAACAAAAAATTCCCAGCACACTTACCAGCTCCTCTGGAGCCTTGACATGGACATTGCAGCTAACACATATATTTGCAAATGTGTGCAACGAAACCTTTTTTTTAAAATGGGAATTGTTGGACATGGTCAATTTGATTTATTTGCAGGCTATTGGTAATTGTACTGGGACATTTTTTTTGCTTACTTATAACTTATACTCACTTGGAAATCTGGATTGTCACATACATTTCTGCTGTCATCCAATGCTGGCCAGTCCTGCAAAAATGTCATCTCAGTGGCGTAACTAGAACTCACAGGGCTCCACAGCAAACTATAAGACCCCTCGCCAAACAGAAAAAAAACATGATTGAACAACACCCAGTTATCAGTCATGTGGCACAGGCCCTGTGCTACAGCATATATTTACAATAACACATTTTGTTGTAAATACCCTCTAATACTGGTGGCCACCAGGACAAAGAATGTTTCCTTGCATTGCTTGATGGTTGTGAGGAAGAATTCCCCTTTACATTGGTGGTCAGTATGAGGAATCCTTTTTCCTTTTGTTGGTAGTCAGTAAAAGAAAGAATGCCACCTTGTGTTGGTGGTAATTATGAGGAAGAATCCTCCCTTACATTGTTAGTATGAGGCATACTGCCCCTTATGTTGATAGAGTGTAGGAATAAAATTATTTCTTACATTAGTGGTCAGTAGAAGGAAGAATGCTCCCTTTCCTTGGTGGTCAGTAGAAGGAGAATGCCTATTTAAGTTGGTGGACAGTAGGAAAAAGAGTTTTCGCGTTGGTGGCCAGTAGAAGAAAGAATGCCTCCCTATATTGGTAGTCAGTAGAGGGAAGAATGCTCCTTCATGTGTTTAATTAATAGAGAGACGCACACCCTGTGTTTGGGGGGGGGGGGGGCACTGTCACTCCTGTCAGAAGAATCAGTGGCTGCCTTCTGCTGGAAAGAGGACTCAGCTTTCTCCTTCCACCTGCAGGGTGCAGAATAGATCTGCCACTGAGATTGAGAACTCACTTCAGTCTCCACACAAGAGAGGAAGGAGGAGCTGTCTTCATGCCCATGGGGAGATCTGATGTATAGGGGCACAGTGATGGGGGAACCTGATGTATAGGGGCACTGTGATGGGGTAACCTGATGTATAGGGGCACAGTGATGAGCTAACATGATGTAAAGGGGCACCTGATGCAGGCTGGAAGGGGCCCCTAAAGTACTTCTACACCCTTTTCCTCCAGGGTCTTTCTCTGACATGCCTGCAGCAGCCACAGCACAGTCACACTTTTTCCCCTTTTTTTGACTTTATGCCTAAGTAGCCTCAGTCTGCTGACAGAGCTCCTAGAGTTAACCACTGGAGTACAGGTGCTGCTTTAAAATTGCACTGGGACAGTGGCTATTTGTCCCAGTGCCCTTTTTAAAGTGGCGTCAGGAATTGGCAGCTACCGCTGGTCCCAGGGGGATAAGCTGTAGAACCGCTGGCTGCCTGTGACAGCTGGCATCCAGCACTGTGCCTAGGAGCTGAAATGGTCTGCAATGCTTTTGCAGACCACTCCAAAGGAGCTCTTTGTGAAATTAAACCCAGCACTTGGGAGTGTGATGACACCACAAGTGACATCATCGCACACCCATCCACTATGGAGGGTTGGGCAGAGCTGTCGTAGCTCTTTCCAGCCTTCTACATGGCAGCCGATCAATACTTTAGTTATCTATTGTAGGCTGATTGCATCCAGCAAAAGGTAACTGATGTCTGACCTTGTGCAGGCTCTATATCAGAGAATACAGGCGACACATGTCATGGCTAGTCCTTACCACCCACAAAAGAATGTCTTGTGCAAGTGTCTCCATGGGACCCTGAAACAGATGTGGAGTATGTCATTTGAGATGCAGGAAAGGGACTGGGAATGATATTTGCCTCCCCTTCTGTTTGTCTACAGAGGGGAGACCCAGGAATCTACACGCTTTTTACCATATGAACTCCTACACAGAAGGCCAGTGAGAATACACTTGGACCTAATCCAAGAGACTTTGAGAGGTCAACATTGCTGGCCCCAAGGTCTCTGTAGTAGATTATCTGTAAAGGTTCCAGAAAAAATTGGATAAACTGGCTGGGATGGTAATGCTAGTGAGTGATGCATAAGGTGGGCCAGAAGAAAACTACAGATATTGTGGGAGGGGCCATATCCAATCAAAGGGCACCTAAATCATTTTACTTATGTGGTTAGTTTGGGAGAGGAGGCGGAAGATGGAAAGCATTCTATGTAAACATGCCCAAAGCAGATCTGTGGTAATAGTGTTATTTGAGCACTCCTATCATGGTTCCCAAACTGCTGTAATCTTGGATATCTGCGCTTTGCTTTATGTCAATGATACAAAACCATATCTAAGGTGTGCAGTTTTGTAGCCTCGGCATCTTTCTACATCTGTAACATTTTGAAAGTCTTTTTTTTTTTTTGTTTTGTTTAATGTGTATAGAAAAATGTATTAAACAGATTTTTTTCCCAGTACATAGTCTTTTACACAGTTCTTGCCCCCTCAAAGGAGCTCACAATCTAATCACCCTACCACACATAGGCCAATTTTGAAAGGAAACTTGTGGGAAGAAATCACCACAAGCATAAGAAGAACATGCAGATTGTATGCATGTAGCATACTTGGTGGGAACCCAGGACCCAGAGTTTGAAGACAAGAGTGCTAACCTTTTAGTTGCTGTGATTTGGTGGGTGTCCACAAATAATTCACAACCACTTTATGAACCTGTCTCTTTGTACTTGACTGTTTTCAACATAAAATGAGAAATGTCCTCTCTGCCACAGGGGCTTATCTACCGTGAGGCAAACAAGACCCTGAGACAAGAACGATATACTGTGGCTGGGTTGGTACAAATTTAGATTGGGGGGGGGGGTGGGGTGGAGGTGCCCGGCTTTAGTCTTGCCTAGGGCAGCACAACACCAAATGACACCACTGCTCTGCCAAGTAATACCAGTTAAACTTATAGACTGGTATTCCAAAGGGTTATCGCTAAGGGATAGGTGTATTCCATATGGATGGCTAAGGGTCATGCACATTTGGGACCCCTTGGGACAAAAGGGAGGATCAAATTAGGTTGTGCCATCCAGATACCAACGGGCTTGAGGAAATTGGGGGGGTTATAGAAGTGCAATATAGTTGACATGTAAAGGAGTTCTTTCGACTACCCCTTCAGACAACATTAGTTGAAAAAATAACTCCGTTAGTTTACCTTGTTTTTATAAATGGTTGAAAAATAAATGCCAAGGATTTGTATCCTACTGTACTACATTTCATATGAATCAAATATTTCCTGATGTTAAAGTTGAGATGGTAAAGGTCTTCCAGATTTCTCTGGGTCCTCTAGCACTGAAATCTAAACGAAAAATTTAGATCTTTAGAGATTTTTGTGCAAGGTCTTTACTAAAGCAGTACTAAGATTTGATGTAATCCTTATTGTGCCATTCAGTTTTTGAACACAAATGTGGAAGTAGGCTACTGTCAGTGGGCAACATCTGTTTTAAGGCCAGACATACCCTGGCCTGGTACCCGCAAATAGTAAGTATCTAATTACTTAACTATTAGATTAAGTTATAAGAAAGGTGAAGGGGTAAATAAATTAGGATTCATTTTATTCAGTGGGAAGCCTTGCAGCTATGGGGACGCCAGATCATATATCTGGTATGCAGGTCTAATATTTTTAAGTGGAAGACATTTAAAAAAAAACCAACATAAAAACGTGCAGCTCGAGATATAGCAGAGTAAGATTGTGATTGCAAGATTATGGGTGGTGTTGATTTTAACTGTGTTTTCAGATACTATTTCTGATTAGGTTTTAATGTTGTGTATTTATTTCCTTAGGACTTCTCGTTTTGCTTCATTCCCTGAATACTTGGTAATTCAAATTAAGAAGTTTACATTTGGCCTTGACTGGGTACCTAAGAAACTTGGTAGGTGACACTTTCAGTTATGTAAACAGTGTGGGATATGCACTCATTTGGTGAGTATACATGTTTTACAACATTTCTTTTATTTTAGATGTCACAGTGGATATGCCAGATATCCTAGACATTAACCACCTACGAGCAAAAGGTCTGCAGCCAGGAGAAGAAGAGCTCCCAGACATTGCCCCCCCTATTGTTATTCCAGAGGATCCAAAAGGTATGTGAACATATTCAGCGCTTTGTTTGCTGTCAGCAGTGGTGAGAGCATGTATTTAAAATCTAACCCTATGTTCCTAAGTGAGCCTAAAATGATAAGAATAAGTAAGCAGGGACTGTGGAGGCATTTCACTAAGCTGTATTGGCTATTTCAGTTGTTTTCTTTTTATATAACAATAATTGTCTCATGTTCTCCAATAGAAACCATATAGAACCTTGCTTATGTATTTTTCTCGATTTCTCTACATGTACATACAGACCACACTGTCCAGCAAAAGTGAAAGAGGATGGAACACGCTAAAACACTGCCAGAATGCATTTATTTGATCACTTTTTTGCATGGTTTAAAATTGCACTTTAAAAAGTTTGTGCTACTATTGAAGCACCTTCGGCAGTGTTAAAATGTATCCTAACCTCTGTCACTTTTGTGGACAGCTTGATCTGTATGTAGATGCAGATTTGAATAATTTAATGAGTCGTTTATGAATGTCATAATGTTCTGGACCTAATTTAATTCAAATATTACTTTATTTTATGTTTTTTCAGATCGTTTTAGGAACCAATTCATGGAGCGTACGTATTTTTATCCTCTGACTTTTCTCTTTGTATTTACTTACAAAACACCTTGTAATTTTATAAGTATAAGAAAGGTTCACTTTGCCAGGGTTCTCATCATCACACAGAATGACATAACCAGTCAGCCTTTTAGCAATGAAGTTGCTCCTCTTGGGCAAATACAACTCAGCAAGACAGTATCCCACTTACTTCTCATGCGATGATGGTCTGGTCATTGTATCCGTCTATAGGTCGGAAAGACCTTAACATCAGATCCTTATGTCCACACATGCTGCTCCTGCAGTAGTTAATCTCTCTGGTTACTATGGTTAATGCGCACCAGGAAATATACTCTTCCAGTTTCTGCACACATATTTTGCTTCCTCACAGCACAGCTATCCCCCGGGGTGGGAGGAACTCTTGCTGGAAAACACACTACTAAGGCTTGCTGGTTCTCGTAGTTGTGGTGGATCTCCGTTACCAGCATTTTTCTGTTAAACTTGTCATGGCTTTTGTGACTTTCGCCCATCACCCAATAGAACGCCTGATACTTTTCCACCAGCAGGAGCAGTAGCAACTCTGACCAGTGTATTTAGTTATGTAATTTATATGTTTAAATGTCAACGTGGGTTTCTTTATATTATGGAAACTATCCAGCAGGTAAAGGAAAGAATCGATAAACCTAAGTATACCATGAAGAATAATCAGATGGATCAGTCATTATTGGGACACTTTGTAAAGAAATTACATACATGGGATGATTCAATAAATCCAACACGTCATTTTATTTTTGTGCTCTGGCCATTTAAAATGGCCTGCACCAGATTCAAAAAGCCCTGTAACCCATTTGGGTAGCTTTACCAACATGTGCAACAGATTCAGGTATTTCTTAATAGGGCCATTTTTACAAAGGGTGCTATTACTGCACCAAGTTCAAAGATGATTACTTTGTTGATCACAAAATTGGAGGTAATTAAGACCAACTGTAAACTAGTGCCTGTCTCTGTATGGTGTGCAACAGGTGGCATGTTTGTCTACATTACCCTCTCCCCAACTATCAGTGGTTAAGAAAGCTGGCGGCTTCATAGCCAACAGCCTTCTAGCAGCTAGTGACAATGACAGTGGCCGGAGCTTGATACACTAGTTCCCCTTCAGGTACGCTCTCTCTTTGTGGTTGACAGTATGTGTATTTTATAGCCAGTAGCAAACTCTCCATTAACTAAGGATATGCCTGCTGTCAATTACCAGGTAAGTGGACCTGATGGAAAGTAAGGATGGGCTCGGGTGTGTACGGAACCGAACGTGCCCGAGCCCGCCAGGAAGTGAACCCTGCACTGCACTAATCACAGGCAGTGAGACATTCCCCGATCGCTGCAGCCACGCATCAGGGAAATGTCTCACTGCCTGTGATTAGTGCAGTTCCTGAGCCCATCCTTACTTTCAATCAGGTCCACTTACCTGGTAATTGACAGCAGGCACATCCTTAGTCAATGGAGAGTTTCCTACTGGCTATAAAATATGCCTACTGTCAACCACAAAGAGAGAGCAGATCTGATGGGGAACTAGTGTCTCAGGCTCCGGCCACTGTCATTGTCACTAGTTGCTAGAAGGCTGTTGGCTATGAAGCCGCCAGC
Organism: Glandirana rugosa; assembly: GCA_018402905.1. NCBI lineage: Eukaryota > Metazoa > Chordata > Amphibia > Anura > Ranidae > Glandirana > Glandirana rugosa. The sequence continues at coordinate 633,748 of BLSH010535872.1, read as the reverse complement.
TTTATTAACCACTATTAGTTGGTGAGAGGGTAGCGTAGACAAACATGCCACCTGTTATACACCATACAGAGACAGGCACTAGCTTACAGTTGGTCTTCATTACCTCCAATTTCGTTATCAACAAAGTAATCATCTTTGAATGGCAAACTAGTGTGTCTGGATTCCCATCAGGTTCCGCCCACACCGGCTTCAAATCTCTTTGGCTGCTGCCCTGTCTATGTGACAACTTTAGTGCTGAGGGGTAGTGTAGTATTGTAGTATGAGTATGGACACTCCAGCCTCAGTGCACCTCCACGTTCAGTGCATGCCCCAGATTCAGGTGCCTGTTTACAGCAGGTGAATGAATCGGCTGCCTTCACCAACATTTGTCATGCAGAGGCACATTAGAATTCTAAAGGGTACGTACATATATTCAGTACTGTAATCCCTATTTAGATGTCTCTTTAAATTTAGAAATACACTAAAATAACCGCCATATCAACAAGCTGGCACATTGTGGCTTGTAAAATATAAAGCTTTCAACTGAAATACTGTTTAACCTAAATATAAATAAATATACACATAATTTCTCTTCCGTTCACTGACAGACGCAGCAATTCTTATGACACATGGGGTTATGCTCATCCTACTAGGAGTAGCCTAGGCAAAACAAACAAAAGTGTAGGTTGGCCCCTCCCAGGGGGCCGTCCTCGCCTTAGCATATAATCCCCCTGCTCTGTACAGCACACCAGTTTTTATTTGCCTAGTGCAAGGAGTAGACCTGGTTACCTATGGGATCTGCGGTCTCCTGAAGATTCATCTAAGGAAGACTGCTATCAAGAAGCTGGCTGGTGATATAGAGGATATCTCGAATCCTAATCTTTCCCCAGTCCGGCCGACACTATGCGATCCCCCTTAGGGGGGCCCACCGCATAGCGCCCGTTCCGTGCGGGCGGCCAGTGGCTAAAACCCACTAGAGCCCAGTGACTGGTTCGCCTGTCCAGTGGCCTGGCCAGCAGCATGCCTTCTTGCGGGGAGGTAGGTCTGCTCCGGGTGGCTACCCGCTGCGCCTGTTGGATTGGTGAGTGAACCCCTCTTCCGCCCTAGAGGCATGGAGAGTGGGCACCTGGGCAGCTCTGTGGCGGCCAGCCGGTGGGGGGCTGTAAGAGGCCTTCCCCCCACTCCCCCTCCCCCCTCAATCCCCCGCAGGCACCTTTGCACTAACCGTTCAAATCTGCACCGACCGTCAGGAGCAATGTGTTAGGTGGGTCGTGGCCATTGGATTTTGGAGCACCGCTCGTTCATGGTTGACTGCATGTGTGTAATGGCAGCGTCCATTGTTTGAGAACCATGTGGTTTCCAGCCTGCTCTCTGGCGGCCTCCAGTGGTTGATTGGGAGAACTGCAGTCCTTGTGCAGGAAGTCCTTAAAAAGGGGTGTGGGCTTCCGGTTTTTGCTTAGACAGCATGGCTGACACACAGTAACAAGCTCCTGACGTGCAGCAGTTCGTGGACATTGCTCTTTGGTTGGAGTGCTGAGGCATTAAACAGCAAGTATAGCTGGCGCTTCCTGGGTGCCGGTAGTGGTGGGTGTAATCCGCCCGGGTCTCCCTGACTGATTTGTGGGGTAGAGGTGGTGGTTACACAGCGGGGGTGCCGGGCTGAGATGTCAGAGGCCGGCAATTCTATGGCAGGTATACCTGCAGATCTACAGTCCACCCCAGGATCATTAGTGTCCTTGGAACAGCTGAGGGCGGTGTTTGGGGAGTTCTTTCCCCGGGCAGGGGTGCCCGTTCTGAGGGGCCCCCAGAAGCGCCCACCTTCTCCTCTTTCCTCAGGGGAGGATTCAGATCTAGAAAGCGCCTCAGTGGTCACACCTGTGGATCTTTCAGAGGGTGAGCCGCCCTCAGAGGGCGAAGAGGATCAGGAGGCTCCTAGTTTGCGGGATAAAGCGATAGTGGAAGCACTGATCACTGATATTCGCGACTCTATTGGACTGGACCAAACAGGGGAGTCGCATGAGTCTGCATATGTTTGTCGACCGCTTAGACCCCCTAGGTCCCCTAGGGCTTACCCTTATGATCAGGTGTTTGAACAGGCAGTGTTCAAGGAATGGTGGAAGCCACCAAGTTCCATGACTTTGCCTGTTCGCTACCCCTTTGAGGAAAGCTTTACTAAGAGATGGGCTTCCCCGGTGGTGGACCCTGCCGTGGCGCGTGTGAATAAAGCAACCACCATCCCCTTGGAGGGGGTCTCCATCCTTTAAAGAGACAGTATCTAAAGCACTATTCTTGTTGGCTGGGTCAGCCATGCGGCCGGCGCTAGCAACTGCTATGGCGGCACAGTCTTTTGGCGAGCACGCTGCCGCTCTGTGCACTAGTTTGTCTAGTGAATGTGCACAGGCTGAGGTACAGAGGATGCAACATTTGGAAGAAGGTCTCCGCTACATATGCCATGCGACTTTGGACCTTCTTCCCATATTGTCAAAAAAAAACAAAAACATTTTTTTTTGTTTTTTTCAATTGTTATCAGGCGGATGCTGTGGCTCCGCTCTTGGTCAGGCGACCAGGCTTCAAAGAAAGCTCTGGCAGACCTGCCCTTTCAGGGAGAGCGTCTGTTTGGCCCACAATTGGATAAAAATATTAAGGATTTACGAGAGGGAAGAGTGCTTTCCCTCCAGAGCCGAAGCGGCGAGATCACCGTCGTAGGCAAGGTCCTGTTTTTTCTGGTCAGAAGAAGGTTTTTCGGGTGCCCAGCCCAGCGGGCAAGGCCGGGAAGGCGTTTACGGGCCGCAACAAGGGGCCCTGGCAGCGTAAGCCCGAAAAAGCGGAGGACAAGTCTGCCTCCGCATGATGGGTGGCCCCCACCCTCCTCAAGGGTGGGGGGGCGGTGTCTAGGGGTTGCAAGCAGCTCTCTGCCCTCAGAAAAGTCCTTCCCCTCAAACGGGAGGCTTCCGCAGAAGCGTCAGGAGGCGCCTCTAGGCGCCAGTCAGGCGCTCAGCAGACAGAAATCATCTTGAACGCCGGCTTTCCGGCTGGAGTACCTGGGTCTGATGCCGGACACGGTACAGGCTGGGATGTTCCTAACACCGAGCAAGCTTCTAATGCTTTAGGCAGGACGAACCCTGTGATCGCGCCAGTGGTTCTCCTTACGGTTCTGTATACAGGTGTTGGGGCTCAGGAGGTCGACTTGCAAAGCGATACCTTACGCCCAGAACACTCGGCTCCTGCGGAAAGCAATTTAGTCGCGGTGGGACAAATCTCCTCTATCCCTGGACAGGCTGATCAGGTCCCTTGGTTTGGGGGATTCAGGTTCCGGCCCTAAAAGGGGGGAGAAGTTTTCTTCCTCCCAATTGGTCGATGTAGGTACCGGAACTGAGAGCGATCAAGCTCTGACTGTCCCGTGGGACAGTGGCTGCGCCGCCCGGTTCTGGTTCAGTCGGTCAATGCCGCGGAGGTGGCGTACATAAAGAGGCGCCGTAACTGGCTGACTTGGTCTTGGCC
>BLSH010535872.1:603496-615381 GCA_018402905.1 Glandirana rugosa | reverse complement strand
TAGTTCCCCATGTGTCATTCGTATGTAATTTCGGTTTTGACTGTACCTTCCCCATTGTATGTACTATACACCTAGTTACTTCCTTTTGCCATTACCATTGTCTGTTAATTTTATGTTCATGTGAATCTGGTGAACGTAGCCGTGATCCACCGTCTGTTTCAGGTTGCACAAAACTTTCAAGAAGAAGTCCCATTCACCAGTGTAATTTTAGGAGTAGATGTGTTCCATAGTTAGTATTTCCGTGTATGTAAATCTATCGAATTAGGACGGAGCCAAGTGGTTCTTGTACTTTGTCCTCTTTATACTACAAATTCGTCGTTTTCCATATTCACACTACAGGTTATCGCACACCATTTACTTTCGGGTGCTATTTTGTGAAACAGCTCCCACACGCTATTGGACATCACACTTATACCTTTTGCTGCTTAAACATCATATTTCTCCTGTTTCATGTTCTTGGTGAACCGAGGCAGGATTAAGCTATCTAAATGTATGTGCCTTTATGATTGATACCTTGTGTAGATGAGGATTTTAATGTGACCACTTACCCTGAAGAAGAACTTTCAAAACACGTTGGACTTTGTCTGCCACCTAGTGCCGATGCAAGTGGTCTAAGTGTACTTGTATTTTAATTGTCTGTTACCATTACCGTTTTCCTTCATTGATCCACATATCATGTATGTTACCCCTTCCATGTCAGTTTTGGCTTTAATGTATGCTTACTGTGTACCCCTTGATGGCTGACTTTTCATTAAGGTCATGTCCTTTTCCTTTCTTTGTCCTTTTTTCTGTACCAAGAGCGGTAACCCCCGAGCCACACTCGGGATTGCATCGCTGGATCCAAGGCAGCGTTACTTACCTTGTCCCCTGGATCCAGCGATGTCCCCCACTGTGTCTGCGGGCTGTGTCCTCCGCCCGATGCCTCTGTATGCCGGGCTCCATTCCCTGCAAGCGTTGAGTCGCACGGGGGCGGAGCCGGGCGGGAAATTCAAAACGTGAAATACACAGCAAACATATAGTACACTGTAATCTTACAGATTACATTACTGTATCAAATCATTTCACATCCCCTTGTCCCTAGTGGTTTGCCTAGTGCCCTGCATGCACGTTTTTATTATATATGTCATTCTTTCTGCCTGGAAACTTGAGAATGTCCATGGCAACCAAAAAGTGTCCCTTTTACATCAAAAGTGTTTTTTGATCAGCTAGAAAACACAGATAATAAGAATCATTTGCAGAATTGAGTGATACTGATTTGTGGGGAAATTTATCATCAGACACTGAAAGTGACGACAGCAGCAATTCTGCAACTGAGCAAATTTCAGTGTTTTTGGTTTGATTACATTATTGAATACATTTTATTACTATTACGTTATTATTTTTGATAATTATTTTTAGTTATTATATTATAATTTATGATTTCATGTTTCAAACTTTTATCATACCCGGGATGTCTACTAGACTCTGGTTTGGACAGATTTAAGTGAGTTATTCCTAAGAATTACAGGCCTACAATATAAAACACCAAATTTCCATACAAAATAATGGTACCGCTTTCAGCACTAAAAATCTGAAATAATCAAACTACTAGGGAGGTTAAGAGAGCTTTAACAAATCCTGTCTGAAGCCCTGTTTTGAAGCAAGTGTAAACTAACCCTAACAGGAGGGAGAATGACAGGCACTCCTGTCAGGCAAAAGAAGCTCCCAGTGAGCCCCCCTCATCACAGATTAAAACACCACCCAGGGCAGGTGCCCCTCCCGTCACCCTTTGTACCGGCCCTGACAATAACCACTGATGTAAAAAATGTAGTGAACCTTCCGCACTACTATGGGTGATGTGCTGGTTAAATAAATAAAAAATCGAAAAAATGTTAAGTGCTACCTATCCAGCTAGCTCAAATGATCACATATAATGCACCCACGTGATAAATATATTATAAATATTAATGACACAAACAGATATGAACATGACAGTAGTGGTGATGAATCAAAAACAGCAATTGACGTTTATATGGGAAAAATCACACTTGTGAACCATTAGATGTATACTTGCAGTAGAAATAACTAACAACTAAACAATCTTAAATGGATAATATTAAAAGTCCTTATATAGAAGTGATCACAAAATCAAGTCCATTCACTTAGTGCTCTGTGAATAATCAGAAATCCAATAATAAACTTCAGTGCTAATCTTGTGCTTCTCTGGGAAAAAAAACAAAAAATGCCCTGCACCGGCCAAACTATGCGCTCACCTCCAGGGGAGGTTCACAAGTGTGATATGTCACTATAAACTTCAATTGCTGTTTTTGATTTTTGTTGACCTATGAGAGGTCGCTACCACTACTGTCGCGTTCATATCTATTTGTGTCATTAATATTTACACATGAGTGCCTGTACATGTGATCATTTGAGCTAACTGGATAGGTAGGCCTTCACATTTTTTTTATTTTTAATAGCCACTGATACCAGTCTCTCCAGTTGGGGGGTGGGGGGGTGGGGTGGGGGCTGGTTTGCAGGTGATTACGGTTCAGGGGACTTGGACTCCACAGGAAAGAATACTGCATATAATCAGTATAACTATAGTTATATATATGAGTGCAGCGCTATTTGTACAAACTACAGATGCTAATTAAATACAGTACATACATCCATAAAGTGCAAATAACTACATCCTCCTTGTAGAAAGACTACATAAGTGCAAAGTGATACATTAATAAAGTGCAACAAAATTCATTCCTAGAGTTTAGAGTTCATGCAATAGTCCATATAATACAGTCTTGATAGTTTATCCTGCTCTCCACATCGGTTGCCTAAATCATCAAATTCGTGACAGTTGCAGCTACATGAAACAATAAGCACGCAACACCCTGTGCCCGTCACCAGATGTGCCCTCACCTCTTGGGCGTTATTAAAAACGCCTTCAAATATCCTCCTTTGAGTAGATTTACAGACACCAAGATATCCTCCTCTTCATGTATTGCACACCATTTTCTCCATACTCACCACCACATTGAAGGTAAGTGGTGAGTGCTGGCAGCAGGTGTGTATATAGCAGCTCACAAGGTTCAATACTTGTAGTTATCCATACAGGAAAGAATACTGCCCCTCAATATCTTGGAACTTCGGGAGGTACACCTTGCTCTGGATTGCTGGATGAACCAGTTGCACAGGTTTGTGCTCAGTGTTCAGTCCAACAATGCCCCTGCAGTGGCATATATCAACCACCAGAGTGGCACCAGGAGTCGAGTAGCTCAGGAAGGTGAACCTGTCTGGGGCAGAATAGTATGTGCCATCTGTCGCCAGTACATATTCCAGGTATAGAAAACTGGCAGGGGGCTTTTCTCAGTTGTGAGCGACTAATACTGGGACAGTGGTCCCTGCATCTCTGGACATTCTCTGCAAACTGCCAGCATTAGGGAACTCTGCAGGTGGATCTACTGGATTCCAAGTTCCACAACAAAATGGACAGGATAGGTCCAGGACGGTAGTCACACTAGCAATGGGGTAGATGCACTGCTAACACCTTAGAAACCAGTTATCCCTAGTCTATGGCTTCCCCATGATTTAACCACTAATAGTGTCAGCTGGCCTAGCTCAGGAGGGCTTGGCACACCGACATAGCTGATGGCGCTCCTTGAACACGTCCGGTCATGCCAGAGCTTGTGTCCTGTTATCTCCGTGCTGTTGAGTGCCAGGAAGCCGGCTTCAGGGAGCTTCTATTACAGAACTTGGGCATCTTGTATGCCAGGAAGTGGCACCCGTGGAAATATGCGAGTGGGAGATTTTTTTCCCTTTCTCTAGTCGAGAGGGGAAATGAGATTGGCCATAAGTATCTTTAAGGGTCATATTTCATCTATCCATTTTTTTTCTAGAGACCATTGTTTCTCACTCCTTCCGTATTTCATACAGGGTGTAATGCAGACAGTTTCAATTGTCAGGCCACCCGTGTATCCTTGGGACTTGAATTTGAACTTGACTGTCCTTGCAGAAGCCACCTTTTACTTTCAAAGATTTTTTATTTTTGAAAAAGTACAAACAGATCAATATAGAACAACAGCATAAATGTCAGTACAACAGAGTATGGGAAAATCCACCGTCTACGTTACCTTGCTTGACTTTCCCTATTTGAAACCAGAAACTAGATGATCTAGGGTCTAGAGCAGAACATTGGCAAATGACCCGTCAAGCAAGGATGATATGCTAATTAATTCTCACCCTCCAGGCACCCCATAACGGGATCAAGCTGTGCATGGAGAGGAGAAAAAGCTTTGATATGAATACTTAGGTTATTAGCCTGCTTCCTATTGCAGAATGAGGTACTTTAATAGGGAAGGTGAAGATAATGACCCCCTGTCGGGGGCATCAAATACATTAGGGTAACAACTCATATAGGAACTGTTAGAAACAAAAGCCAAGTTAAGTCTGAAGTACTAGGAAGAAGAAGAAAAGGGGAAGGTAATATAGGGGAAGGGGAGCGGAGAAGCACCTTGTATTAGTTATGGATAGCTCTATCTGGATGTGGGTTATTTCCTGGAACGAAAGAGATCCCTATGTATTCGGCCCAGGGTTCCCAAATTCCCTCGAACCCTTTGGTGGTGTCCGATAGGATACTGGCCAACCTTTCCTGGGACATAATCCAAGAAATTTTCTGAACTGTTGCTGCGAAGGACACACTTGGTTTTTTCCAGGATTTGGCTATGGAGAGTTTGGCTCCGGTCAAGATGAAGTGAACCAATTTCCTGTTGGGCTTAGACAGGTTTGGGATGTGTGTGTTAAGCAAGGCAATCTCCGGCGTCCTAGGTACCCGGGACTTGGTCAGTTTCTCAATGATCTTATATATTTTCCTCCAAAAGGGTCTAATCCTTGGGCATTCCCACCAGATGTGCGGCATTGAGCCAAGAAGGGTGCAGCCCCTGAAGCACTGAGGATTGGCCGAGGGATATATACGGGCCAGTTTAGAAGGGGTGAGGTACCACCTAGTGATGACCTTTATGTTCGCCTCCATGAGTACAGTGTTTAGAATGCCTCTGGAGGACTCGGCGAGAGCTACGTGCCATGATTCTAGGTCCCATGAAATCTGAAGGTCCTCCTCCCACTGCTTCATATATGGGGTCTTTTCCTTCGTTTGAGTGAGGGCTGCATAAACTACTGAGATGCCTTCCCTTTGCTCCGTGGCTTGGCCACACCATGTTTCATAAGCTGTTATTCTAGGAGGAAGAGGCTTCTCTTTCCAGATATGTTTCAGGAAGTGAGAAACTTGTTGGAATCTGAATTTTTCAGAGGCAGGAATGTCCAGTTTGCTTATGCAGTAACCCAAAGAAATGGATCCCGAGGGGGAGAAGTAATGCCCTATGCGGTACAGCCCCTTGTCTAGCCACCATTGAAATGCTTTAATATCTAAGCCAGGGGGGAAATCCGGTTTATGGAAAATATGTGCTAATGGAGTCAGAGTTGAGACCAATTCAGAATGGTTGCGTAGTGAATCCCAAAGGGCAAAGGAGTGTGAGAGGGTCGGGGATAGTATAGGGGGCCTCTTCTTCAGATGAGTCCAAAGGAGGAAGTCTATAGTATAATGCGGGACTGCCTGTCGTTCGATCTGAATCCAATCCGGTTTCTTAGTCCTCGAGTAAACTCGGGAGAGTTGGGCTAATCTAGCTGCATGGGAGTATTTAAGGAGCGAGGGTAATCCCAGACCTCCTTTCTTCCTATGGCGGTATAACGTACTTTGGGGAAACCTGAAGCCAGATCTGCCCCAAATAAACTTGAGAATCTTGCTCTGGAGGGATCTAAGATGGTGTCTCCTAATGGGTATCGGTAGGGCTCTAAAAAGGTATAGAATCCGTGGGAGGAGAGTCATTTTGACTGCGTTAATTCTACCCAACCAGGAGAGATTATTTTTGGACCATGTTTTTAGATCGTTCTCTAATTTACGGTAAATGGAGGGGAAATTACTAACATATAAGTCCTCTATCTTGAGTGTCAGGTTAATGCCCAAGTATCGGACAAAAGATCGGCTCCACTTGTAAGAGAATGAGTGTTGTAGGGAATCGACTATATCCTGCGAGAGGGAGATGTTCATCGCTTGGGATTTGGAGTAAACAACTGCTAGTCCTGAAAGTTTAGCAAAGGCATCTAATAGTTGGTTAAGATTGGGAAGAGATGTATGGGGGGAAGTCAGGAACAACAGTATGTCGTCTGCAAAGAGGCCACACTTATGAGTCTGGGGTCCACAGGAGACTCCTTTGATATCCGGGTTTTGGTAGATAGCAATTGCCAGGGTTTCAATAGCTATGACAAAGATAAGTGGTGATAGAGGACAACCCTGTCTTGTTCCTCTGGATATGGCTATCGGGTCAGAGAGATATCCCTGTAACCTTACTTGGGCTGAGGGACGAGAGTATAGGGCCCTAATGACCCCCAAGAAGCGCTGGCCGAATCCCCAGACCTCCAGAATCTTAAGTATATAGTTCCAGGAAACAGAGTCGAATGCTTTCTGGAGGTCTAGGGAGAGGACCATGCCTCGTTGTTTAATGCCTCCCTCCCAGTTGGATTGGAGAATGGAGATCAGGTCGATGGCCCTGCGTGTCTGGTCTGGACCCTGTCTGCCTGGGATGAACCCTGCCTGGTCTTTATGGATATAGGAGTTGATAAACGAGGATAGTCTATTAGCCAGGATCTTCGTTAAGATTTTGATGTCGTTGTTAATCAACAATATGGGTCTATAGTTGCCGACCTCTTCGGGTTCTTGTCTGGTTTAGGGATGACCGTTATGTAGGCCATGTTAAGTTGGGGTTCCAGGGGAGTGCCCTGTGTTTTATAATTAAAAAACTTAGACATATAGGGTGTGAGTGTCTCGGCAAAAGTCTTGTAATAGGGTATAGATAGGCCATCCGGGCCGGGAGCCGATCCCCTTCTCAGTTTCCCGATGGCATCCCCCACCTCTGCCTCTGAGAATTGAGCTTCCAAAATCTGTTTGTGTTCGGGTGAAAGGGAGGGGAGGGGGATATCCTCCAGGAATGTGGCCAGGGAGTTTTGTTGGTGTTGCTTTGGAGTGCCGTATAGATCTGAGTAGAACTTGTGGAAGGTCTTCAGAATTTTCTTCGGGTTAGTGGTGCGGCTGTGGCCAGGTACTCTAATTTTTGGGAGTTGATTTAGGCGACATCGTGGGGAAAGTCTAGTTGCTAACAGTGTGCCTGGTTTGTTGTTTTGTGTGTAGAACTTTTGACCACTCCAGCGGATTGATTTCTCCGCTTTGGTTGTTAGCGCCATATTAAGTTCTAACCTGGCTTTATCGAGTTGGGAGGTGAGGCTTCTGGAGGGGTTGATCTTATGCTCCACCTGCAGGGACGCATAAGATTTTTCCAACTTGATCAGGTCCGCTGCCCTCTCTTTTTTAATTCGCGAAGCTAACTGTATCAGCTTTCCCCTGATGAAAACCTTTATGAGCTGCCCATAGGATTTCTGCCCAGGTCTCATCTCTGTTATTTAGAAGAAAGTATTCCTTGAGATAATTATTGATTTCAGAGACTCTGATAGGATCAGCTAGTAAGGATTCATTTATTCTCCACTGTGGGTGTTTTGCAAAGAGGGGATTGGAACGAATTTGCATGAGGATGAGGGAATGATCGGAGAGTGGGGTGTCAACTATCTGAGAATGCAGTACCATGGGGGTCACGTGGGCCTCCATTAATAGGTGATCTATTCGTGCGTATGAATTGTGGAGATGCGAGAAATGAGTGTAATCTCTCCTAGTTGGGTTCAGTTCTCTCCAAATGTCTGATAAATTAAGTGAATGAAGTAATTTGGCCAGTTTTAAGCTCGCCCTGGTCGGGCGTATTAGCTGGTGCCCCAGAGGTTTAGATTTATTGATCCCTTGATCGAGTGCAACATTAGAGTCTCCTCCCAGGATGACCCTGCCTTCCAGATGAGGCTCAATGGAGTCTAACATTGCGTTAAAGAAATTGAGTTGATTTTTGTTAGGGGCATAATATGATATGAATGTGTGTATAATCCCGTCAATGGTACCTTTGACTAAGATATATCTTCCCTCTGGGTCTTTGATTTCCTTAAGGAGAAAGAAGCCCAAGGTTTTAGAGAAAAAGACTGCCACCCCTTTAGTTTTGGAGTCCGCGTTGGCCAGGAAGAAAACAGGAAAGTGTGTGTGGAGGAATTTGGGGCTGTACCGCAAGGGGAAGTGGGTTTCTTGTAGCAAAACTACATCTATATTAAGTGATTTGTAGTGGGTGAATATTTTCCTTCTCTTTAAAGGGGAGTTTAGCCCTTGGGCGTTGTGGGTAGCTATTTGGAGGCGTTTAATGGGAGCCTTAGCCATGGAGCTTGTGGAAAACGTAGCTTATGTCTGCAGCAGCACTCACCTTGCAGTCGAAGGTCCCCGTACGGTTGGAGGAGCGTCCAAGGAGGATCAGGAACCCTGGGCCGCAGCTGACTAACCCGGAGAAATCTGGAACATGAAAAGAATTTAGGTGCTTGAACCAGAGGGTGAGGAAGAGGAGAGAGGAGGAAAAGAGAGGGGAGAAACAACTAGAACAAGTACATCTAAAGATGGCTGGTGGGGGCGGTGTCAGGGGGGAGAATAGCCCTAGGAGGGGTATAAGCAACAATAAGGTAAAAAGAAATCGTAATTGTCTGACCCAATAAGATCAGACGTCTTATCCCGAGAAAGTCCGAAAAGAAGACCTCGAGATAAGTGGAGGCGCATGGGGACTTACCCCGGCCAAGTCACCCCTAGATTAGGCTTAAACCGTATAACAGAAGTAGAAGGGACTCAAGACATATACACTAAGTGAGAATGTTATAAGGGGTCCTCTAGCTTAAGTCCTAACTGGGGGAATGCGGAGCTGAGAAGCTCCAATCACTTGGCTTTTTTTCTTGAGCAAGTGAATCTATCTTCCAAAACCCAATAGGATACCAAGTCTATGAGTCAAGTGAGGGAATACGGCCTCTATCCAGGCGGGCCCTTTGGTGGATTATGGAGGTCTGTTGTTTTTCGCCTTTTTACTCTTGAACTTGGACCAGAGTGGGGATACAGGGCTGGATGGGAGCGGTCTCTTAGTGTGGGATCCAGAAGGGTCATGAGGTCCATTGGAGCTTCTTGGGATATTAGCTTAAGGTGGAGGAGGAGTTTTTCCCCCTCTGAAAGACTGGAGGAGTATGTTTTCCCTTTCAGGTTAAATTTGAGGGCAAATGGGAAAGCCCACCAGTATTTAAGCTCAGCTCGTTGCAAGATCGAGAGGAGTGGTTTGAGAGTTCTTCTTTTTTGGATGGTATTCGGGGATAAATCGGCAAAGATTTGGACTTGGTGACCCATACAGGAGATGTGGGAGTTGGAAGGAGAGGCTCTCATTAGCTCCTCTTTTATAGCGTAAAAATGTGGTTTAACTATGATCTTTTCTTGGGGGTCCCAAGGCTCTGTGGGCTCTGTTCAACTCTAATCTGTGTTTAGGAACATTTGGGATAACAGATTGAATCATATCTTGGATCGCAGGGGAGACTTCGGTGATGTTCTCCGGGAGGCCTCTCACTCTAAAGTTACCTGACCTGTTTTCCAGGTCGTCTATTCTTGCTAAGGCGGTGTCCAGTTGGTCCTGTAGCACTTGTAAGTGGTCAGAATTTTGGTTGGTTCTAGCTACAGTAAAGTCTAATTTCTGTTCGATAGCGTCCATCCTGGAACCTAAACTGTTAAAATCTGCTTTCTCTTCCGTTCACTGACAGACACAGCCTTCTTATGACACATGGGGTTATGCTCATCCTACTAGGAGTAGACTAGGCAAAAACAAACAAAAGCGTAGGTTGGCCCCTCCCAGGGGGGCCGTCCTCACCTCAGCATATAATCCCCCTGCTCTGCATAGCACATCAGTTTTCTTTTGCCTAGTGCAAGGAGTAGACCTGGTTCCCTTTGGGAGCTGCGGTCTCCTGAAGAGTCATCTGATGAAGACTGCTATCAAGAAGCTGGCTGGTGGTATAGAGGATATCTCAAATCCAAATCTTTCCCCAGTCCGGCCGACACTATGCGACCGCCCTTCGGGGTGACCACCGCATAGAGCCCGTTCCGTGCGGGCGGCCAGTGGCTAAACCCCGCTAGAGCCCAGTGACTAGGTACGCCTGTCCAAAGGGCCTGGCCAGCAGCATGCCTCCCCTAGGGGATGGTAAGTCTGCTCCGGTGGCTACCGCTGCGCCCGTCGAGGATTGGTGAGTGGACCCCTCTGCCGCCTTAGGGCGTGGAAAGTGGGCATCTGGGCAGCTTTTGGTGGTAAGCCGACCAGTGGGGGCTCAGTAGAGGGACATTTTTGGGGTAATACCCTTGTGAGGTTAAGCCTCCGTTCCCCCCCCTCCCCCCTCCCACTCCCCCCAGCCGCAGTACGGCACTGTTGCTCTGACCGTTCGACTCTGCACCGACCGTTCGGAGCGCTGTGTTCGGCGGGGCACCGCCATTGAGGTTAGAGCACCGCTCGTTCGTGGCCGACCGCGCGGTGTAATGGCAGCGGCCATTTGTTTGTGAAACCATGCGGTTCTCAACCTGCGGTCTGGCGGCCTCCGGTGGTAGCTCAAGGAAGTGCAGCCTGGATACAGGAAGTGCTTAAAAGCAGGAAGTGCCTTCCAGTTTTTGCTATACAGCGTTGACACACAGCAGCAAGCTCCTGGCGTGCAGTAGTGTTTGGGCAGTTGCTCTTCCGATCGGAGTGCTGAGGCATCAAAACAGCAAGTATAGCTGGCCCTTCCTGGGTGCTGGTAGCGGTGTGGGTAATCCTCCCGGGTCCCCCTGGTTGATTGGTGGAGTTGAGGTGGTGGTTACAGAGTGGGGGTGCCGGAAGCCTGTAATGTCAGAGGCCGGCAATACTATGGCAGGAGTACCTGCGGATCTACAATCCACCCCAGGAACGCTAGTGTCTTTGGAACAGCTGAGGGCAGTGTTTGGGGAGTTCTTTCCCAGGGCAGAGGTACCAAGGGTTCCTCAAAAACGCCCACCACCCCCTCTTTCCTCCGGGGAGGATTCAGATCTGGATGACGCATCATTGGTCACACCTGTGGATCTCTCAGAGGGGGAACCACCCTCAGAGCATGAGGAGAGTCAAGAAACTCTGTCTTTGCGTGATAAGGCGATAGTGGAGGCGCTGATCACCGATATCCGCAAGTCCATGCGTCTTGATCCAGCTGGAGAGTCGCATGAGTCCGCTTATGTTTGTGGCCCACTTAAACCGCCTAGGGCCCCTAGGGCTTACCCTTATGACCCATTATTTGAGCAGGCGGTGTTTAAAGAGTGGCATAAACCACCAAGTTCTTTTACTTTACCTAAGGGCTTTGCGGTGCGCTACCCCTTTGAGGAAAGCTTTACTAAGAGATGGGCCTCTCCGGTGGTGGACCCCGCAGTGGCGCGGGTAAATAAAGCAACCACCATTCCCTTGGAGGGGTCTCCTTCCTTTAAGGAAGCGGCCGATCGCCGCACAGAGACAGTGTCCAAGGCACTATTCTTGTTGGCTGGGTCGGCCATGCGGCCGGCACTAGCAACTGCAATGGCGGCACAGTCGCTGCGGGTGCAGACTACTGCTCTATGCACTAATTTGACTTGTGATTGTGCACAGGCTGAGCTACAGCGTGCACAACATTTGGAGGAGGGGCTCCGCTACATATGTCAAGCTGCTTTGGACCTCCTTCCTATATTGTCAAAAATGTCTGTTTTTTCAATCGTTATCAGACGGGTGCTATGGCTCCGTTCTTGGTCGGGCGATCAGGCTTCAAAGAAAGCACTGGCGGACCTTCCCTTTCAGGGAGAGCGTCTGTTTGGCCCACGGTTGGATGAAATCATTAAGGATTTCACGGGAGGTAAAAGTACTTTTCTCCCAGAGCTAGGAATTACTAAAGTAGGT
>BLSH010535872.1:589427-600689 GCA_018402905.1 Glandirana rugosa | reverse complement strand
ACCGTAGTGGACCCCGGGAGAGCGGGGGCAGTAGGGTTCTTGGACGGAACCTTGTTTCTGGATAGTATAGGGGCCGATGGGAGTGGGAATGTGGCCCCGGGTGGAACGGTCAAGTTGTCGGAGTTAATTAAAGGGGACGGAGATGACTTAGCGAGGAGTCTGCGTGTTACCTGCTGAGAGGAAAATGGGGTTGTCGAGTAGGGGAAAGTGCAGTCGTTCTCTACTTGAAAGGATGGGTTAGGAAAGTTCATCTCTTGCTGACGTGAAAGGGGATGAGCTGTTGGGGTAAAAGGAGAGTCGTCCATTGTGCGTCTGAGGAGCGATTCAGTAGAGGCAGGGGAAATTAATTGAGGCTGTTGAACTGGCAAGGTGGGCCCCGGTGTAAGGGTGAGGGTAGCCGGGGATATGATAGGTCTTTGTTCCAAGGCAGGTTCTTGGGATGACGGGGGCGAGAGGGCCCCAGGTGATGCCATCTCTGGGATAGGAGTGAATTCAGGGTCTGTGGCAGGGTATGACAGTGTTCTCCTGGCCGATGTTCCCTGCATGTGGTGGGCTTTTAGGGTACCTGAACAATGGGAGGCTTTGCTGACACCCTGCTTTTCTGAGCGTGTGTAAAAGTTCTGGGGAGGTATGATACCTTCTGGTATTGAAAGATCCTACTTGTCTTGATTGATCTGCTTTTAGAGACTTTAAGGGTGTGAAACCCTATGCTGAGTGTGCTGGATAGGGGCCTGATCCTAGGGGTCTTTGTTTGGGCCTTTAGGGAATAGATCCCCTGTCTGGAGGCTCTTCTCGGTGGAGGATGTGTGGTCGAGTAGCTTGCGGGGCTTATTAGGCCTTATAGCCGGCCATCTTGGTCCACCCGGTTCTGACAAAGCCCCCCTTAAATGCGGTGGGCCACCCTGGGGAAAGCCTTCCTCCGCCTTATAGGGGCTGTAGGGTCCGGTCGGGATCGAGTGAGAGGACCCAGAGGCCTGAATCGGTGCTGTGGGGGCTTTGCTCCGTGCTAGGCCGCGGCCATGTTGGTACACCCAGGGAGAGGGGGAGCAGAATACCTCATTCTTGGGGAGGGTCCTCCTGGACTTTCTGGAGGCTACTTCAGTGTTCCCTCTGCTTGGGGGGGTAGACCCCTTTCATAGCGGGTCCCGCCTAGAGGAGCTCCAGGATCAGCCGACCAACTCGGAGCTCCCGCGCATGCGCACCCTGGAGAAGCCACCTTTTAAACCAATTCAAGGAACTCTGATAGTCCTTTGAATCGGAAGGTGGCTTCTTTGGTTACTTTCACTTCAGTAGAAGAGTGTCAGAGCTGGCGGCTTTCATGTAAGGAGCTGTTCTTCGTCTTGCATCATGATAAGATGATATTGCATCCTCATCCATCTTTCTTACCTAGAGTGGTTTTTAGTTTTCACTTGAATTAGGACAGTGTATTGCCTTTCTTTTTTTCCTAATACACAGTCGGCAGGGGAAAGATCACTGCATACGCTGGGTGGGGTTCAGGTGATCAGGATATACTTGAGTTGTCGACGCAGGTCAGGAATCCTGGTTTGTGCTGCCAGAAGAGCCCAGGAAAGGCAGGCGGCAACCAGGTTAACTATTTTTCATTGGATCCACCAGTTACTCATTCAATTCTATGGTTTGAAAGGGCAAGGTTCCCACCCTTTCTGGTGAGAGCACTCTCTACCAGGTGTGTAGGGGCATCTTGAGCTATCTGACATCATGCATCAGTTGCTCCGGTTTGCAAGGCTGCTACACGATCTTTGGTTCATACATTCACAGTTTTTTTTCCAGGTGGTAGTCAGAGCCGCCGAGGATACTGCCTTTGGCCACAGTATATTACGGGTGGCAGAGTAGGTCCTTCTTGGGTGACGGTTTCTGTGGTTGTGTCTCTTTCCCCTCAAGTGTATTGCTTTGGGATGTCCCAGATAGTAAGGATTATAACCTGCTCTGTATCCTGTGATGTACGATAAAGACAATTTGATTTTTTTTCTACATAATTACCTGTAAAATCCATTTCTTGGTGTACATCACAGGACACAGAAGTCCCTCCTCTCTTTCTGGGAATTGGTTGCATGCTACAAAACGGAGGTACTTTCTGTACAGAAAGAGTTATATAGGGGAGGAATACCTGTTTGATTGATCTGCCAGTGCCATTCACCTATAGGTGATGCATTACCCAGATAGTAATGGTTATAACCTGCTCTTGTGTCCTGTGATGTACTCCAAGAAATGGATTTTACAGGTAAGTATAGTATCTCACAAAAGTGAGTACATGCTCACATTATTGTAAATATTTTATTATATCTTTTCCTGTGACAACACTGAAGAAATGACACTTTGCTACAATGTAAAGTAGTGAGTGTACAGCTTGTATAACAGTGTAAATTTGCTGTGCCCTCAAAATAACTCAACACACACAGCCATTAATGTCTAAACCAGTGGCAACAAAAGTGTGTGCACCCCAAAGTAAAAATGTCCAAATTGGGCCCAATTAGCCATTTCCTTCTCCGGTGTCATGTGACTCATTAGTGTTACAAGGTCTCAGGTGTGAATGGGGAGATGGTGTTTTAAATTTGGTGTTATCAATCTCACTCTCTCATACTGGTCACTGGAAGTTCAACATGGCACCTTATGGCAAAGAACTCTGAGGATCTGAAAAAAAGAATTGTTGCTCTACATAAAGAAGGCCTAAGCTATAAGAAGATTGCCCAGACCCTGAAACTGGGCTGCGACACAGTAGCCAAGACCATGTAGCAGTATAACAGGACAGGTTCTACTCAGAACATGCCTCGCTATGGTCGACCAAAGAAGAAGAAGATATCCAGAGTTTGTCTTTGGGAATTGGACGTATGAGTGCTGCCATCATTGCTGCAGAGGTTGAAAGGGTGGGGGAGGTCAGCCTGTCAGTGCTCAGACCATACGCTGCACACTGTATCAAATTCGTCTGCATGGCTGTCATCACAGAAGGAAGCCTCTTCTAAGGATGATACACAAGAAAGCCCGCACTTTGAAGACAAGCAGACTAAGGACATGGATTACTGAGACCAAGATAAACGTGTGTGGCGGCAACCAGGTGAGGAGTACAAAGACAAGTGTGTCTTGCCTAGAGTCAAGCATGGTGGTTGGAGTGTCGTGGTCTGGGGCTGCATGATTGCTGCCAGCACTGGGGAGCTACAGTTCATTGAGGGAACCATGAATGCCAACATGTTGTGTGACATACTGAAGCAGAGCATGATCACCTCCCTTCGGAAACTGGGCCGCAGGGCAGTATTCCAACATAATGACCCCAAACACACCTCCAAGACGAACACTGCCTTGCTAAAGAAGCTGAGGGTAAAGCATCTGTGAGGCATCCTCCAATGGAAGGTGGAGGAGCGCAAGGTCTCTAACATCCACCTCATGGAGGAGTGGAAGAGGACTCCCGTGGCAACTCTGGTGAACTCCATGCCCAAGAGGGCTAAGGCAGTGTTGGAAAATAATGCTGGCCACAGAAAATATTGACACTTTGGGCCCAATTTGGACATTTTCACTTAGGGGTGTACTCACTTCTGTTGCCAGCGGTTTAGACATTAATGGCTGTGTGTTGAGTTATTTTGAGGGGACCGCAAATTTACACTGTTTTACAAGCTGTTCACTCACTACTTTACATTGTAGCAAAGTGTCATTTCTTAAGTGTTGTCACGTGAAAGATATAATAAAATATGTACAAAAATGTGAGGGGTGTACTCACTTTTCGGAGATACTGTATATAGAAAACAAAAAAGATTAAACAGTGCTACCTTTGGGCACATACCATGAGTGTCAAGGCATTATATAAAGTAATATACACCATCAGTACAATTCAAAGATAAAACAAGATATACTTAAAAGCAACTAATTGTCGGAGGTTAGGAAAGCTATAGGTGATTTAAAAAAATCATTGGCTGACACTGACAATCCATGCGAGGCTTGTCTTCTCAGAATGGACTGGGGATCCAAGAACTGAAATAGATGAGGGGAAGGAAAGCGATGCATCATGCTGGCATGGTGTAGCACAATCTATTAAAAAATATGAACAACAACAAAAATATGAACAACAATTGCACTCACATCGTTAGGGGGCACAGACTCTGATCAGGAATGAATGTGCAGTCTCAGGCTCCATGCACATGTGACGCTGTAAATGGATGTTTAGAGGTGTTTGGGCGTTTATTTCAACTGCCCCTGAACTCAAATAATGTTTTCTTATGTGTACATGTACACAGGCTCGTTTAATGTCGTTTTTAGGCAGTTGCGTTCAGAGGCTGCTCTTTGAATGCCCAAAAACGGGTTCAGACGCCGAGTTTACTGGCGTTTCAGACGCCAAATGCGGCAAAACGCAGATAAACTCGGTAAATCACGCATAGAAGCGTTTCGTTTATAGAAGTTTCCATGTTAAAAAAAAAAAATGTAAAAAAAATAGAACGCTCCTAGACAAACGCGGCATGCAAAACGGACATTTTAGATGCCTTCAGAGGAGGGTTGAAAAGCATCCCGTGTGCATGGAGCCTCAGGGTGCAGTGGTCTGAGATCCAAGGAGGATCTGATTCCTTGCCAGCCCAGTCCAGCTGAAGCGTGTGGGATCACTAGGTGGAGTGCGGATGCCAGGGTGTGTAGGAACCGCCACTGTGGAGATGGAACCGGGATGAAAGTCCGAGTGGAGAGGTGTCCCTAAACGATGTGAGTGCAATTGTTCACGTTTTATATTTTTTAATAAATTGTGCTACACCATGCCCGCCTGGCGCCTCTCTTTCCTTCCCCTCCTCAAGTATATAGAAAAAAATCTAATTTTTTTAAGCACCTGAATGCTGCTCTAAAATTTGCCTAAACAACACAATGTTAAACGCCAATTTAATAACCTAGACCTGCTTTCAGAGATGTACAATAAAAAACAAAAAGAATGGAAAGAAAAGTGGGAAAAAAGGAATGGCAGACATCTCTAACAGTGGCATTTTTCTGTCTATGTGCATGAGGCCTTAACACTGTATTTGAGCTTGCTATAATAGTAGTATAATAATAAATCTTTAATTGCAGAATAATAATCTTGAGCGAGCTCTGGATTGGATTTTCTCCCACCCTGAAAATGAAGAAGAATGTGCGAATACTTCACAAGCCATAGATTCTGAGATTAATCAAAATGGAATTCTCACCAACAATGATGAAGGGCCTCGAATTAAAGATGGAAATGGAAGTAAGTATAGTCCCAGTTGGCACATAGGGTGAGAAATAAGTAGAAGCCTTGCTTCTCATATTTTGCGTTGTACTAAAAAGTGTTAAACAGTTTATTGCATATTCCATAAATTACTCCATACCCCTCAGATTTTGATTGAAATTTGGCCTTGGAGCCTAAAGAAATGGCTTTGTATATTTCTGCTCATTACATGGGAAATAAACAAAAAAAAATGTTTTTTTGAATTTTTGTAAATACATTCTCTGTAAGTAGGAAATGCTGCTCCTGGCAGTACTTAAGTGGAAGTCTGTTTAGTTTATATTGGCCCACCTTACTAATCTGAGTGAACTGCCTCAGATATTGCCGTAGAGCCTCAGGTGTTCAGAATAGTTTTATTTTACAATATATAACATAAAACATTTGGATTTCTCTTCAGGAGCTGTCCAATATCATTATTATTCACATTACTTATAAAGACTGCTGACACAGTTCTGGGAATCTATGCCTGCTGTATTTGGACTCCCTACTGCTAGGACATACTGCAAGTCAGTGTGATGAAAGCAGCTATGGCTTAGGCCCAGTCGTGGTATGTCTTACATAAATCATCACTTTCTTATTAGATTACTTTCTAATGTTTACTTACAATTATACAGACCATAATGTAGTTTAACGGTTCCAGAGTCTTGCAAAAAATATCTCAATGAACAGACACCCTCCTCACTGACAGTTCTTTTTTACGTGATACAGATATAGTTACAAAACACAATTAATGGTAACAAACATCAAACTACTGGCAGATTTCCTCTAATTACAGATTTGCCTTAACTAGCTTTCTGTGGTTTATCAAAAGATAAGAATTAAAAGAGAAGTATGGGTATTTAAAAAAAAAAAATTGTATTCACCTAGGTGGATGCAGTATCTGCCCCCCCCCCCCCTACAGTACGACCAAAAACCAAACAATTAAAGACCGCTGATCGCTCAGTTCTCAGTCTTCAGTGAGCAGAGAGCCAGTGACTGTCAGTCACCGCTCTCAGCTCTGCCCCTCTAGTTTTCACTGGAACGCAGGGCTGTGGAGGGGCCCAGAGTGGCTTGCTCAGGCTCGCTGAGATGCCCAGCCAGCTCCTGGTCCAGGCATCTCTTCTGAGCCTGGACCGGCTGAGATATGTCAGCCGACAGTGGATATTAACCTACTGTCAGCTGAATATGGGTCACAGGAGTGCAGAACTAAGTGCATTCCCATGACCCACAGGAGAAGTAAGGCCAAAAGAGTTTTGGCCTACTTCATCTTTAATGTTATGGCCTGTCAGTCAGGGGTAGGCTTTTAAAACCAATGAGGTAAAAGGACAGTATCTAGATGTCAGCCATTCTATAGCAACTTCAGAAACCGGGCATGTGTTCATCCCCTTTAGGTGCTCCTAGTGATGAGTTGAAAGTCATTTACTTTTCATATTTTTATAGCTATGGCCTCGTGGAGGGCCTTACAGACTACCATTCGCATTCCCTAGAAGCCAAAGGATCATGCTGTCAAATATCTCCACTACACATGCAAGGAAGCCAGTTAACCTACCTGTGTGTGTTGGACTTGTGGGAACAATCTAGACAACCTTTCCTTAGCCAATGTTTACAGAAAATCATGCCAAATAACTATTATTCAAATACTAAGCAAGTTAAAGCAGAGTTCCACCCAAAAGTGGAACTTCCACTTTAAGGGGAGGTGACCCCCCGACATGCCACAATTGGCATATCATTTTTTTGGGGGGGCAGCTGGGACCCTGTTTTGACAGGATCCCAGCTGCATTTCCTGTCCTGGTGCCGCGGAACCGGAAGGAAGTTCACCATCACCCCCCCCCCCACCAGGCGATCTTCTGGGACACGTCACAGGTCCCAGAAGATACGACAGCCATTTACAAAGCACAGAGCACACTTGTGATGCTGGCACCGGGGAGGGGGAGAAGAGCGAGCCTTCGGGTGGCCGCATCGCTAGAGCCTGGGACAGGTAAGTGTCCGATTGTTAAAAGTCAGCAGCTACTAGCTGCTGACTTTTAACTGGGTGGAACTCCACTTTAACCCTATTTATGACCATTATGTGCATATATGCAGCAGCAGGGCAGGTGGGCCTTAACACCCAGACACTGCATAAATGCATCACTGTCTTTTTCTGGAGCATGCTCTATTGGCGCCCCTAAAATTGTGACCAAGCTGTCATGACAGCTTATTGTAAAGTATTGATGATTGTCATCTGGCAGGATGGGCTCCCAATGACATCAGCACTGTAGAGCCAGTCACAGTGCCCACAGGATCCGGATCCCCTCCTATCAGCCTTGAGCATCACAGCCCATTTAAAACACCAGCTTTAGTCAGCCAGAAGGGGTTAATCTACTCACTACATACCACACAATAAACTCTGTCTGTTCTTGGAAACCTAGTTATTTCCCTTTTGGGTGCAGCTGCCTTGCCTCTCACACAGAATAGAGAACTACAAGTCAGTTTCAACTTATATGTAAGAGACATCTCAGCCTTTCCTATAAGAACCATTTTTTTTTGCTATTGTTAGTGGTTTCAGATCCGTGCTTAGATGTTGACTTTTGTCAAAATGCCAATTTGCAAACTTTGGTAACCGTACTGTTTAGTTTGGTTAGGTTGAATGTTTTGGGAAGAGAAGAAACGTGTTTGAAATCGCTAATGGGGTACATGAATGTACCACTTTTATATAAGCTGGGGGGAATGGAGAGGTTCACATTAATATCAGTGTCAGTACTAATGCGTGTCTGTGTTCTCACAGAACGGATAGTGAGCAATGACTCTACTGCTTTCAGCTTCCAACACTTTTGTAGACTAGAGAATTTTCTCTCCATAAGGGTTTAGGAAACATTGTGTGCAGGCAAGGGTATGTAAAATACAAACAATTATGGAGCAGAGACTCACTCAAATACATTATATTTGTATAGAGATGCTTTTTGGGTGAGTTGCACTAACTTTAATATATTTCTTTTTATAAAATGATATCCATTTCTATATCTGATAACCAACGTATACTTTTTAGGATATGAACTCCTTGCATTTGTCAGCCACGTGGGAACGTCTACCATGTCTGGGCACTATGTTTGTCACATAAAAAAAGAGGGAAGGTATGTATGACATTGAAAATACTTTTATTTTTTTTAAAGCATACAAACCATGGGGTTTATTTACTAAAGCTAGAGAGGGCAAAATTAGTCACAATTCTGCAGAGAAAACAAGCTGAGGTTAGAAGCTGATTGGTTTCTCTGCAGAATTGTGACTATTTTTGCCCTCTCTAGCTCTAGAAATAAACACCCATGTGTCTACTGTGTGTATCAGTTTTTTGTTTTTGCTTCTAAAGTGTAGAGGAGGCTTTCTAAGATATGCACAAGGACCTTGTGATTTGTACATATCTTAAATATTTTTAGATTTGTGAAAGGGTGGGGAAGGGTTAGACCCTTTTGTCAAGTCTTTAGTGCTGTCTGTGTCCCCATTGTTTACACCATTTATTTTCAGCCATAGTTCCGTGGAACCCTAGAGTTCCTCCAGAGGTTACTAGTGGTACCCTAAGCTGTTTGACCTCACATTTGATGGTTCCTGCATAATTTTGGGGTTGGTGCCACATGTCAGAGCCAACTTCATTACACCAATGATCTTTTTAGCTGTCTGTAAGGGTAGCATTCTGATCATTACTGTAAAGGAGACAATTTTACTGCAGACCACCAATGAATTGGTTTTAGCAAGGGTTCCCAGAGACCTAAAAAATGTTTTCAAGTGGTCCTCTGTGGTAAAAACATTGAAAAAGGCATGTTTAGATGCACCCTTTTATTTATCCTAAAACTGTCGCCAAGAATGAAATAGAGCAGGGATATGCAATTAGCGGACCTCCAGCTGTTGCAAAACTACAAGTCCCATCATGCCTCTGACTCTGGTGTCATGCTTGTGGCTGTCAGAGTCTTGCTATGCCTCATGGGATTTGTAGTTTTGCAACATCTGGAGGTCCACTAATTGCATATCCCTGAAATAGAGGTAAAATCCAACATTTTAATTGCATTGTTTGGATGTATGGACGTACTATATACTGTATGTCCAGAGAGTGAATTGTTTAAAACAAGCTTGTGGCTGTTTTGTTCGGTTGGCTCCAAGCTGCCATGTAAAAGTGATCCGGGTGGCTGAAGAGCAGTCCTATCACTTTTACAGTGTGGGAGGTGTGGGCATCCGGCACCCCCGGCGGTTCCCAGGCTCTCACGATTTGCGGAGGAGATTGTGGAACATCTGCTGTAATAAATGGTGGGATCAAATGGATGGTGGTGGGAGGAGATTGTGGAACATCTGCTGTGATAAGTAAAAGCTAATTATAATATAAATGATATTAAAAAAAAAAAAAAAAACTTGAATTAACTCCGTCACCTTGCACAAACCTGCAAATGTGAACAGCGATTACACCACACGTTATTTTTTTGGGTGAACGTCTAAGTGAGAGCAATAATTACTGGTCCCTCGTTTATGGTTTGCTCTAAATTGATTAGCTGTAAAGGCATTTAAAATATCACCTGTTGATCAATTTGGGTTCTATACTTTTTCAGCATTTTACACACACACACTCTTAAATATTGGGGATTGAATTGTGTTTGCATGCAAAAAAATTAATTTGAGCATATTTTTTCCACGATCTGATAAACAGCTGTGCAAATATTGTGCGACATAAAGAAATGCAACAACCACAGTGAGGAAAATAAGTATTTGAACACCTTGCTATTTTGCAAGTTCTCCCACTTAGAAATCATGGAGGGGTCTGAAATTGTCATCATAGGTGCATGTCCACTGTGAGAGACATAATCTAAAAAAAAAAAATCAAGAAATCACAATATATGATTTTTAAACTATTTATTTGTATGATACAGCTGCAAATAAGTATTTGAACACCTGTCTATCAGCTAGAATTCTGACCCTCAAAGACCTGTTAGTCTGCCTTTAAAATGTCCACCTCCACTACATTTATTATCCTAAATTTGATGCACCTGTTTGAGGTCATTAGCTGCATAAAGACACCTGTCCACCCCATACAATCAGTAAGAATCCAACTACTAACATGGCCAAGACCAAATAGCTGTCCAAAGACACTAGAGACAAAATTGTACACCTCCACAAGGCTGGAAAGGGCTACGGGGAAATTGCCAAGCAGCTTGGTGAAAAAAGGTCCACTGTTGGAGCAATCATTAGAAAATGGAAGAAGATAAACATGACTGTCAATTTCCCTCGGACTGGGACTCCATGCAAGATCTCACCTCGTGGGGTCTCAATGATCCTAAGGAAGGTGAGAAATCAGCCCAGAACTACACGAGAGGAGCTGGTCAATGACCTGAAAAGAGCCGGGACCACCGTTTCCAAGGTTACTGTTGGTAATACACTAAGACGTCATGGTTTGAAATCATGTATGGCACGGAAGGTTCCCCTGCTTAAACCAGCACATGTCCAGGCACGTCTTAAGTTTGCCAATGACAGTTTGGATGATCCAGAGGAGTCATGGGAGAAAGTCGTGTGGTCAGATGAGACCATAATAGAACTTTTGGGTCATAATTCCACTAAACGTGTTTGGAGGAAGAAGAATGATGAGTACCATCCCAAGAACACCATCCCTACTGTGAAGCATGGGAGTGGTAGCATCATGCTTTGGGGTGTTTTTCTGCACATGGGACAGGGCGACTGCACTGTATTAAGGAGAGGATGACCGGGGCCATGTATTGTGAGATTTTGGGGAACAACCTCCTTCCCTCAGTTAGAGCATTGAAGATGCGTGTGTGACGTCCTCCCTAAAACCGGGTGAGGAGGTGTGTCTAGTCAGTCCAAAGACCGGACAGCGACTCTTTGTGCCTCAAACTCGAGGGAGGTTTGTAAGAGATAACCCAAATCCAGACCTCTGACCGATCCGGTCCGGTCTTGGAACTATACGAAGAATGTCTCGGTGAGGAACCAATAGGACCGACACACGAAGCCCAGTAACAGTACAACCTTCTGGGTCGGAGCTGGGTAGAAGTTACGAGATTGACTCCCTTCCTCCAACAAGGGGTTTTAGA
>BLSH010535872.1:577646-588686 GCA_018402905.1 Glandirana rugosa | reverse complement strand
CACTGTCATACGTTCCACTTCACTATCTACCTGCGGTAGACAGCGGAGCGTACAAGCTTTCTCAAAAGTCTGGTGGGTTGCCAGTTTTATTGGTAAAGGTTGCAAGACAAATAAACAAAGTAGAAAAACAAATCCTTGCCGTTCGCGCTAAACTATACAGAACAGGAACCTCACTGTATGGTGTCGGGCTCGTCCCAGACACCCCTAAACAAAACAAATGCAAACCTTTATTTTGAGTACTTAGAGCAACCAATTCCCAAGGTGTAGCTCTCTGAGCAGTGTTTCTGAGTCCCAGGCCAGAGCAACACTGTGCTCTCCTCCTGGTCATTTAACCACACCTGAGACTGGACTCCAGTGGACCCAAAACCCGGCCTGGAACCAGCCCTGCCACGGTGGCTGGGAAAACCCATGCTGGACTCCACTTCAGTCCAATCCGAGTATACATATGCGAGGCGACAGATGGCGTCCATCTATCACTTCACCTTGCATACTGTCACAATATATATATACATATTATGTATACAGTTGTGCTCATAAGTTTACATACCCTGACAGAATTTATGATTTCTTGGCCATTTTTCAGAGACTATGAATGATAACACAAAAACTTTTCTTTCACTTATGGTTAGTGTTTGGCTGAAGCCATGTATTAACAATCAACTGTCATCTTTTTAAATCATAATGACAACAGAAACTACCCAAATGACCCTGGTCAGAAGTTTATATACCCCAGTTCTCAATACCGTGTATTGCCCCCTTTAACATAAATAGCAGTTTGAAGTCTTCTGTGGTATTTGAAGATGAGGCTCTTTATCTTCTCAGATGGTAAAGCTGCCCATTTCTCTTGGCAAAAAGCCTGCAATTCCTGGAAATTCTTAGGCTGTCTTGCATGAACTGCATGTTTGAGATCTCCCCAGAGTGGCTCAATGATACTGAGGTCAGGAGATGGCCACTCCAGAACCTTCACTTTATTCTGCTGTAGCTAATGACAGGTTGACTTGGCCTTGTGTTTTGGATCATTGTTTGATGGAATGTCCAAGTACATCCTATGTGCAGCTTCCTGGTTTATTAATGCAAATGTTATTCCGGTATTTTTTGATAACCAAGTGCATTCACCTTGCCATCAATTTTGACCAAATTTCCTGTGCCTTTGTAGCTCACACATCCCCAAAACATAAGCGATCCACCTCCGTGTTTCACAGTAGGAATGGTGTACCTTTCATCATAGGCCTTGTTGACTTGTCCCTTTCCTGTTTTATACGGTTCAACTACCCTTTCCCGCAGATCCTTTGACAATGCTTTTGCTTTCCTCCGTGACTCAGAATCCAGAAATGTCAGTGTAGTAATGAATGAAAGTTGCAAAGGGTCTGTCAGGCGTCCAAAAACTCGTTGACCTTTTATATACACACACTAATTACAAGCAAACAGATCACATGTGAGGATGGTTACCTTTAATACCAATTCAAACCCATTTGTGTCAACTTGTGTGCATGTTATCAGGCCAAAATCACCAGGGTATGTAAACTTTTGATCAGGGTCATTTGGGTAGTTTCTGTTGTCATCATGATTTAAAAAGAGTAGACACAGTTGATTGATAATAAATGGCTTCAGCTAAACACGAACCATGAGTGAAAGAAATGTTTTTGTGTTATTCATATTCTCTGAAAAATTCCCAAGAAATCATAAATTCTGCCAGGGTATGTAAACTTATGAGCACAACTGTGTGTATATATACATATGTATGTGTATATATATATATATATACATATATATATATATATATAGTTATATAGTATCTCACAAAAGTGAGTACACCCCTCAGATTTTTGTAAATATTTTATTATATCTTTTCATGTGACAAAACTGAAGAAATGAAGCTTTGCTACAATGTAAAGTAGTGAGTGTACAGCTTGTATAACAGTGTAAATTTGCTGCCCCCTCAAAATAACTCAACATACAGCCATTAATGTCTAAACTGTCACTGGGGGTCCTCTTCCACTTCGCCATGACGACATCACGGAGCTGGCGGATGAGACCTTCCGTTTGAGGATGCCCCTCAAATTGTCAATGGGATTTAGATTTGGAGACATGCTTGTCCCGTCCATCACATTTACCATCAGCTTCTTTAGCAAGGCAGTGGTCTGTTGGAATACTGCCCTGCGGCCCAGTCTCCGAAGGGAGGGGATCATGCTCTGCTTCAGTATGTGACACAAAAGGTGTGGTTCAGCTCGGGTGCCCCCATAGCAAGCTGCTTGCTGTGGGGGCACTCAACAGGAGGGATAGGCCAGGAGCACCAAAGCAGAAATGAGAAGAGGGGGATCAGGGCGCTCTGTGCAAAATCACTGCACAGAGCAGGCAAGTATAACATGTTTGTTATTTTTAACAAAAAAAAGTGAGACTTTAGTTTCACTTTAAATAATTCTATCTCTGTACATAAAAAAGAAGTCATGTTGGGCGACGTTTTTTTTACATTTTTAAAGTGTTTGTAACCTTTGCAAAAAATAAAAAGTGGATCCTGTTCCCTTATAGCAGATTAAACAGCACAGTGCTTGTGCTGTCTAACCTGTCCCTCTGTAAGCTGTAAAATACCTGGTGGATCCTGCCTGGTCCCCCCCCCCCCCCCTTTGTAAACTGATCACAATTTATCATGGCTGCTGAGCCCTGACACCATGGTCAGTTTCTGTGCCACTGCCATCGGCAGCTCTCCTCTGTCCTCTCTCCCCTCCCTATCTCCCTGCCTATCAGCTCCGTGTGTCTGCCACTATTAGTAGTATATTAAACTTAAAAAAATGTCAGTGCCCGCCATTCTCCTTTATACAGTGGTAATGGACAGTATCAGTGTATATTGAAATCGATGCTGTAAATACCTTTTTCAGAGGTCTTCAGGCCAGTCACGTGACTCCTGGCCGTTCTGCTGCTCCATTCCAGGGCTACAGCAGGAGGGGCTGAGCAGCCATCACAGCGGTTACGTGACCTCCCGGCTGACCTTCGAGGGAGACCTCGGCCCCTCCAGCTGTAGCCCAGGCATCGGAGTAACAGAGCAGCCAGGAGTCACGTGACCGGCCTGAAGAACTCTGAGGAAAGGTATTTAGAGGCATCTACTTCAATAAACACTAACATTGTGAGTTATCGCTGTATAAAGCAGAGGGGCTGCCAGTGAAATGGATAATTAAGGTTACAAACACTTTAATGTTTTTATATGAATTGAATCAACTGATGTAATTTTAATGCCCCTTTCACATGGGAAAGACTCCAATTAGATCAGCAGGGGGTCTGTCCACTGATCCCCTGCTGATCAGAGCAGAGCATGTGGATGACACATCCATGTCTGTTCAGTTTCTGCAGAGTGGACACTGACAGAGCCCACTCCTCTCTATGGGCAGCCTGGATTTTACATCCGACTGCCCTCTGATTCAGTCCTCCTAGACGGAGGGGGACAGATCTCTTTCAGTTTGTTTTTAGCGGATGATTGGGCCCTTCGTGTGAAAGGAGTCCAACAGTGGTATGCATTGTATTATCAGGCACCTTTAAAGTTCCTTGTTTTTTTGTTATTCATTTGTAACATGCTCCAGGGTTGAACCTATCCTTTAGGTTTTCTAATTTTTCTCCAGAACAACTCTTCCAATTGGGACGCCTGTTCCAGACACAAGTACAGTGATTGCTCGGTTCACTAACTTAATTCGTGAACGGACTCTGGTCACGAACCGAGGCAAATTTTCCCATAGGTTTCAATGTAAATCGGGTTAATCCGTTCTGACCTTTTTTTTTTGTTTGTTTTTGAACCACAAAGCTATGAAAAAAGTACAGTACAGTATGAAGAGAGAACACTAACCTTGCACATTCTTGTCACCTGCATTACTGCTCCGCACTTCTTACCACCAAGCTTGCTCTGGATTTTCTTTGGAGCCATCCTGGATGTACAGTACAGTATGTATGTGCTAAAAAATTCACCAAAAAAGCTTCTCAATACTGTACTGTAAGTGTCTTCACAATATTGTACACTTTCAGTGTCTCTCTGTGACCCGCGATCTCACCAGAGCAGGGAAAATTACCACAAATCGTGTTGGTGAACCGAAGCGGAGTTCATAAATCGAAGCAAATTTTTGTGAACTCTTCTGTTCGTGAACTGAGTTGCTCGTGAACAGAAGCATTCGTGAACCGAGGTATCACTGTATCTAAGAGGGGAATTTCCCTCACTTGGAGAAATGTCCTCTCGTTTCCTGTTGCAACTTTAGGACAAAAATTAAAGGGAAATTTTCTTTAATGGTACACATACAGCAAAAACAAACTTGTAGGGGTGCTAACCCTTTCGTACTTTATACAAAATTAAAAAAATACCTTTTGGATATTCGTACACTTCAATGCATTCAAAAATTTTAATTTTCTGGCTTTGTTTTTCAGATGGGTTATTTACAACGACCATAAGGTTACATCATCCGAGAGACCACCTAAAGACTTGGGCTATCTATACTTCTATCATAGATTACTTGGCTAAGATTTAAGTGATGGCTTAGGCCTAAAGAAAGCCATAGACCGTTCATACCAGCTAAGATAAACTAAAGAATGTCGGACTGCCAAAACTCCAGATAAAATCTAAAATATTTATAGTTTATTTATAGAGAAAAAAGATGCTTTATTACGTGTTAAACTGGAAATTTCTACTGCTGGAAAACATAAGTTGGTTGTGTGCAATGTGTAATGGATGAGTGATACCTTTTACTTTACTGAAAGCATTATGAATGTTTTTCTTGGGGGCATTAATATCTGGGAAATTTTTAGTAAGAAACAAAAACTGACACCTTGTTTGGAGTTGATGTACAAAAGGAGTAGAATGTTCTCATTGAGCCTTGAACCATCTACTGTAATTACACGCAAGGGGAATTCCTGTTATCTTCAATTCCCCTTCACATGACTGCATATTTGAAGTGAATGCATATTCACAGGGCTAATAAAACTTCTACTACTTTAGTAAATGAACTCTGTCGCCTTCCATTCAGCTGTAATTATCAAGGAATGCTCAGCAGATGGCACTGTCTTTCTGTAATTCTATATACAGTTACAAATGCCCACAAAAGCCTTTACAGTTTTATCAGTATTATTGACTAAAGGTTCATTGGATATACCCATATTATAAATGAGGTACGGCATGTTTTTTATATTCTAGATATTCTTGTATCTAGAGCATTATGTATCCATTTCTTATTTGTCACTTTAAGGATAACCTTCACAAGGCCTTCTTTGTAAGTTTTGTACTTTGCCGGCAAAGTTATACTTGTTTAGGATTAGATACCAGTTAGCATGTGCATCACAGAAGTTTCTTATGATTCCCTTACACTGTTCATAAGTAAGGAGGATTATTCACCAACCAAACACATCATATGGAATGAATCAACCTTTGCCACTATTTATGAATCCTTTATGTTGTCTGTAGTGTAGAATTACTTAATAGCTAAGCACAACATGATGAGTAACCCAAAGAATAGGTTAACTTTAACAGCACCAGCACTTTTTGGTCATTTTATTTTAATTAATATCCAATAGACGGCACTACTTATAGTATAAGTTACTATGTATTTTTTTATTTAGTAATACAAAAAGGAACTAAATTAAAATTATGTTTAATAGGTAAATAATTACACCTGCTGCAAAGCTGCATAAGCAATACATACATTAAATAAATTAATCTGATGAGGTCAGATTGTAATCCACAGGATGATGTGCAGCTAGACGGACACTGTAGTGGGGAAGAGCTAGAAGCACAATAAATGGAATGCAAAGACTGTTAGGGAAATAGAATGCAGGCAGACAGAAGTCTATAGGCTCTCTAGCTATAAAAATATTTGGGTCAATTTCTGATTCTTGTAGTGTTTTATATAGTGCAAGCACAGAGTTCAGAGAGTTAAACTAAATAGTCCATAACTCTAAGTTTGGCAAAAAAAAAAAACGGTCTACTGCATATGGCAATTTTTATTGTGTAAAAATCTTAATACCCTTTTATCATGGCCTACTTTTTTTTTTTTTTTTTTTTTTTGAGAACCCAGTGAGGCGTTCTACAAAAAGGATGTGGTATGTACAGTAATACATTTTTTTTTCAATAGGCCTATATGTCCTATGAACCTTTAATGCCCGCAGGCTGAATGATAGTGCTGCTTGACAAAACTTAAAATACTGTAAATGAAAAGAAATTTACAGCTTGTGTTAGTTTTGTCTCATTGTTCTATCTTGCACTGCCAATTTCGTTAGGGTTACAGACCACACACATGTCAGATTCTCTCACAGACAACTCATCTGGCATTGGCAGGGAAAGTCTCCACTGATTTATTTGCTTTACATTTTTTTCTTTTTACATTTTTTTTCTACACTGCTGCTGGAGTTTTTCCCTCTGATCAGCAACTATCTGGTGTGGACTCCTTCAGCCTAGTTTGTGGAGTGCTTTATCCAGACCTACTGGCCTGGATGTTGTGTGCATGGCCTGTGACCTTTGGTCACTGAGTTCAGTATAAGATATCTTACAGATTTACTTTTGATAAGTTAGCTGCAGAGTGCTTTCCAGGTCAAGAACTGCTGGCACTGAGAGGGCTGGTCAAGCTAAGCACTGGGAGCTATTCATTCCACTTGAAGCCTTGACTCTTACCGTTGGCATACATGTTACCTTATCACACTGCGACTGCAATATATCCTGCTGTATCGGATGCTCCCCAGCTTGCTCTCTGTTGACAGCTCTAAGGCTGCTTGCAGCGTGCCTAATGATAGTATCAGCATCTGCAGCCTGGAGTCATACTGTCATCTGCTGTTAGTCTATCTTGCCCTTGGAATCCTCATAGGCTTTGTCGCACTTGCCTGGATCCGCTGCTATTTGGCTGAAAATTCTTCCATGGACATTGAAGACTTTATTACCCAAATTACCCAGTTATTTGCTAACTCTGATTGCTCCCACTCCCCCTGCAATAGATTGTGGCTTCTGAGCCATTGGCTGCAGAAACCCTGTCAGATTGAGTCTCTAAAATGTTTGACTGATGAGCATACCCCTGCCTGTCAGGCTGTTGAGGAGTCTTGAATACCTTGTCTGTGTAGGGGACTTGGTTGTCCGAGAAATTGCATTTACTCATAAACATTCTGGTGTTTCTGGTCTTTCCCTTTTTGGTCTTGCATAGGGGCAGTGTGATGTTTATACCTAAGGTAGTTTTCTGCCATTCACCTAAATTAGGGTATTTTTCTCCCGTCCCTCTGTCTGACTCCAGTTCATCAAAAGGAATTATGCACTGTTTGTATGTGCTTCCGGCTGTGCATGTGGTTCAGGCTGTTTGAGTCTCCTTGCCTCTGCTTCTTTCAGAATGAATGGTCCCTTTTTTGTTATCCTGGATGCACCCAGGAAGGGTGGCCCATCTTCTTTGGGTGGCTCAGACAGGCTCCATTGCTCAACCTTGTGGGCTCAAGGATTTTCCACTCTTATCTATTAAAGTGCACGCTACTAGATCTGTAGATGCTGTTACACATATATGATGCTCCCCACCACCCCTCCTAATATTATAGTCACAGTTCCCCAAAATATACCTCACTAGATTTCACAGCTGTTTGTCAAAATGTTCTCCAAGGGGCCCGTGCATGAGCACTCTGCGCTCCCATTCCACATTAAATAGCAGGAATCAACCAAGTGGAATTTAAGTAGAGCAAGAATTTTGCTTCTCGGGTGTTGGGAAGTAACAATCTGTCACAACTTAAATCATTTTAGCCAGTACAATTTTCTCTATGATGTCATAATAAAATGATATATGATTCGCCACCTACTAAGTACATAGATATTGGTAAGCCTATGCCATGACATTGGCATGGCAGCATAAAACTGTGCTGAAGGCCTCTTTGGCTTTTGTGACCACACCAAAATGTAAGAACTGAGCTCAAAGACCCTAGTTAATCTGAAGTTGATGTACCCTCTGTTTAGAGTACAGAAAAATGCAGTATTGAAGCAATGAGCAGCTCACATAAATGGCTGAAGGTTTTCTTCTTCTGATGTACCATTGAGGTATAGTGTAATGTGTGCAGAGTATGATGTGTGCAAGGTACTAATATTGATGAAAGTGATGTTTTGTGTGTGTGTTTGAGTTTATACATTGTAAAGTATTGTTATATCATTTTGATATATGCTTAGATTTTTCTGGCAGTCCTGTAAGGCACAATCCAATCTTCAGTTCTTTCTCAGAAGACAGGATTGATATCTGAAGGTCTTCACTGTTGAACATTAGTCATTTCTCTTGGGATACAATGGCTGAAAGTACATGCTCTGCATCTGATGTTACTACATTGACAGAGAACAATGATATTTCCCTTATCATTAGAACAAGGTTTGTTTCATAGCTGTGTAATACACATGCTGATTTGTAAATCCTCAGGCATAAGATATTTAGTTCTAACTATGTCATTAATTAGGGAAATCAATACAGAACATTAGCTCATCTCATTTTATGGTCTGTCCCTGGTTTCAGGTATTTCCTTATTCTGGCCAGTAGTATACCGTAACCCCTCCTAATACAGAGGGGATGATTTATAAAATTTGGTGCAAACATGCAGCAGTTGCAATAGTGCCTTTAAAACCCTGCATATCAGCAAATATGCGATTAAGACAGGACTGTATAATCATTACTGGGCTCATGCATACTTTGCAGAAATTCTGCAATAGAAATTATGCACATCATGGTATTGCCTATTAATAATCTTGTGTATGGATGCTTTCTGGCATCCTTATGTGATAGGTGGTAGGGGCCCAAAAAGAAATAAATTACATGGTGCGTAGCTTCAAAATGCCAAAGCAAATAAAGTTACAACCTTAAAGTGACTCTATCACAACTAGGCTACTCTGACAATCAGAATATTCAGTCTTCCATCATAATTGTCCAGACTTACCTTTAAAAGTTTTATATTTGCCTCTTTATTTGGCTTTACTTACTTTAGGCTCAATTCACAAAGCCATTACATCAATTTAGGGGCTTTATTTTTTAAAAAAGTGAGTATTTTAAAAATTAGCCGCATGACTAAAAATAAAAAAATCTGTATGGCTGTAAATTGCCTGAACCTGACTCATGGTGCTGAGTGTCAGAGGATTGATGTTATGTTAGCTGCTTAACCTCATGTTGATAACCGGGTGCTAGGTACTTTTTACCCCTTATTGTCAAAGCTTAAAGTAATCACAGCTAAATAAGGATGTAAATAGAATGCTCTCAAATGTACTGTAGGTCTGCACGATAGTATATTTTACAACTAAATGTTTAGATTCTTAAATAAGCCCAATTTTTATTGGTTAACTAGTACTCAATTTTAAAAGTAAATATCCTGCCTAAGAACAGACTTCACGTGATGTCTGCTGTTGCTGGTACTGCCCTGGAAATCCTCTGTGTCCCTCTTTTTAAGCCCTGCCAAACCTCTGTCCTAGAAAGCGTATTGGCTGGTCAGGAATATAGGATTGCATTTGATCTCCCTATACTCTGTGAATCATCAATGGCAGCCATTCTGCAATTATATATGTTGCATTAGTTTATGTATTACTTTATTATAACATGGTATGTTATTATATCAGGACTTGGGTGCAGAGCTAGCATCTTGGGAATTTAGGAGGCAATGCCTCCCCAAAATGCATAATATTCCACCTGGATATTTTTTTTTATATAGAACTTCCTATTTCTTTGATGATAAATTTACCAGTTCATTAAAGTAACAGTACTGCCCTCTCTCATCCGTGCCTGGTGCCAACTATGCTTGGGCAGTAAACAAAAGGACATGGCTAATTTAGGGGAAAAAAAAGATAAAGTTTCTTTAAGTAGAGTTCCAGCCAGACCTTTTTTTCTAGTTTTGGGTAGAGTACAGAAGATTTAAATCAAGGTTTTGACATTGACCACTGTTAAAGCTGATATATCAAGTTTTAGCTGGAGTTATACTTTAAATGTATGCAGCCAGGAGTGTCATACACTTTCACGAGGATAAGTAAAACAATGCATAACCTGCACTGTGAGAGAAACGCCAATTAATTTAATTTCTTTCATTGTTAAGCCTCATATGGGGTTATTTACTAAGATTAGAAAGTGCAAAATCTAATGCAGCTCTGCATAGAAACCAATCACTTTCCATTTTTTTCCCCAAAGCTTAACTGAAGAAGCTGAAGATAGAATCTGGTGAGCTGTGTATGGTAGCCAATCAGCTTCTGAGTGCTCCAGTTTTTGTAAATCTTCCCCATAGTGGCCACACATAAAGTAAAGCATTTTTATATTCTTTGCTACACATATCAACCTAGTATATTCTTCCATTAAAGGGGTTGTATTCTATGCATTAATATAAAAAACCTTCTGTGTGCAGCAGGCCCCCTATTACTTACTTGAGCCCCATCTCTGTCCAGCGATGTTCATGAGTGTCTCGGCCATCCAGGACTCTCCCTCCTGATTGACTGAGACACAGCAGTGGTGCCATTGACTCCCGCTGCTGTCAATAAAAATAATTTAGCCAATCAGGAGAGAGAGGGGGTGGGGCCGAACTGCAGCTCCATGTCTGAATGGACACAGGGAGCTGTGACTCAGGTTGCCCCCATAGCAAGCTGCTTGCTGTGGGGGCATCAACAGGAGGGAGGAGCCAGGAGTGCCGAAGAGGGACCCGAGAAGAGGAGGATCCAGGCTGCAAATCCACTGCAACAGAGCAGGTGAGCATAACATGTTTGTTATTTTTATAGAAAAAAAAAACGAGAGCTTCATGACCCGTTTCATGGTTATCTGTCCGACACATGTTGTTACGGTATCAACTACGTTTTCTGGGAAATGTTATCATGGTGTCATCTGTGTTTTTTCAAGTGTCTGAGTACCATATATCTCAGATCCCCTTCTTACGGATGGTGTAAGATGAAAACAAAGAGGATCACGTCTTACTCTTTTAAATTCACCTACCAATTCAGAGCAAAAAAAAAAGATATTTTTATTGTTTGTACAATACGAGTGGACGAGACAACGTCACCTAAACGTCGGACCTAGGAGGAGAAGAGCCCAGGGAGAAGCCGTGAGGACC
>BLSH010535872.1:559551-571525 GCA_018402905.1 Glandirana rugosa | reverse complement strand
CCTGAAATTTACTTCGTACGTAGGAATTCGTGTTTCGTGACGCTACTCAACATTTATATAAACCTATTTTACGCATCGCTCCTGACGAGTGGTTATAAGACCACGAAACGTGTAGAGCCACATGCAATCCTTCATGCGTCTACATACATACAACATTGTGAATGCTGGACTGTCATATTCTATTGTACTGTTATACATACAATATACCTTTCACATTATGATTTTATGGACTATTTATGTATTTGCCACCCACTCTGGCCATATGTACCCAGCCACATGTGTACATATATGAATTGTGTGTGTATTTATGTACATATATGAATTATGAGTGTATTCAATTATTTATGTTATGATTCCATCACGTTTTTACTCTCTGTGCAATAATAAACCAAATATATTTACAACTCATCGCAGTGCTTTGTGCTTAAGGATGCATGCTTCATTTAAAGTCCCAAACTCCTCCCCCTTTTCTCACGTTAATACTGTAGTCAGCAGTAGGACACCTCATTACCCCTCTTCCACCTCCTTATTTCTGGCCGACCAGTTAAAGATGGGGTCCAACTTGACTGGCCACATTGTTAATTTGCAGAGCTCTGTAGAAGGGAGAACAAGTACTCTTAGCCTTTGTGGCTGCTGGCTTTTAGTTCTCAATGAACTACTAGGGCACTGTTGAGGCTCTAGGTAGTTCAATGATGTTTCCGGTCACTGTGCAACTCATTGCCCGTACGAGGTACAAGCTGACAGCTTACACTGACAGTCTGCAGGAGCCCTGGCCGTTGTGACCCAGAATGAGCTCTTTGGTGTTCTCACCTAATTTTTGGTCTATGTTGCTTTGCTCTGGGGTCTGCATCCCAATGAGATGAGTGGTCTTGGGTACTAGGCCTACTGCCCAGTTATACCCATTATTGTACTACCTTTACGGGGGACCTTATTGTTTTTTCTGAAGTCTGCAGGAGCCCTACATTGGACCCAAGATCTACTGATCGCAGGTGCAATGCTTTGCAGGCTCCAGGTAAAACAATAAATGCAGATTTTTTTTACCTGCAAGGTGAATTTATCCTTTAAAAAGATCATGTGATCCGATGTGTGGTTAATTACCTAATAGACAAGAAGAGATGTTCACTGGTCCCTTGCCACTGGCTCGCCCAAGTGATATTGGTGCAGATGCTAGGCAAGCACCCTGAGGCAGGAGCCACTGGATAAACTTTGGCTAAAGCCTAGTACACACTAGCATTTTTTTTTTTTTAGTTCAACCCAGCGGGCTGAATGAAAAAAAGCTGAAGAGCTCAGGAGGAGCCACTGTACTAACCATGCAATGTTAGTGCAGCGATCTCCCCCAATGCGTTCTGACTTTTTTTCAGTCATGCCCCTTCTACAGAAGCCGGAACGGCTGTCGTACACAGGGGCCGGTCGGGGCAAATGTTGGTCAGTTTCTATTGATACCGCCTGATATTCGGCCCTTTAGAAAGGCTGTCCTAGACTAATTAAAATTAACATTATGCTTGTGTAATGAGGTTATGTAAAATAACCTTGCTTATTCCTTATTTTTATGCATGTTTTGGGCCTGCAGATCTTTTATTTCCATACTAAAAGACTGTTTCTAAAATCATTTCTAAATCACTATGCTATAATATCAATGAAAGCATCAAATCAACTCATTGTAGATAGGTTGGTGATAGAATCATACAGTCTTCAACAACAGCAGTAAAACTTGTGTTTATGTCAAACTACTTACAACTGCAAAAAACAGAGCAGGTGTCACAAAAATAAGGCTTTATGCAAAATGTAATCACAGCTATTCAGCTCAGTCAAATTCCTTGCCAAAATAAAATGCTGCAAATACAACTACAGTAAGCCATTACATATAAATCATGGCATCCGCAGATTTGTTTACATTTTGCCCTTCGGGCTGTGGGCTTGTGAATAAAAAATATTCTTTGTGGCAGCTAACATGGCTATGCACCTCCCCAGTCCCTATGCATAGGAACACTGCTGTCTTACAATAGGTTAAGTCCAGACAGGTGTATGCCACTTTGTGGATTTCTACCTCTTGTTTACATTTTGACTGTCCACTTCTCTCCTACCCAATCACAGAAATTTTGCATTAGGTGAACCTCCTCACAAAATACAAAATCTTCTGTAAATAGTCAGGGGAGAGGTGGGAGGGACAGTGTGGCTGCTGTGTAGCAGAGCTGCATCTTGCCTGTCAGAGCGCCAAGAGTATAGTGATGGCTATACCAGTTGATGCTCAGTAAAAATGTTAACTAAATAAAGAAGAGAAATATATGAGGTATTATACACCTCATTGGACTTAACCCATAACCCATTGTAAACCAACACATTTGAATTAGTGAGTTTGTTCCTGTAGTTCTCCTTTAAATAGGATTTTGTACTCACCGTGAAACCCTTTTCTTGGAGTCCATTGAGACATTCAGGTCATATACTGTCGGGTCACCTTATATCTCTGTGACAATGCTCACTAGAGGGGTAATACTTCCCAGCAGGGACAAAATGAAAAACTGACAGCAGGGAGTCTAGCTGTTATGAGTCACACCGTCCATTATTGCATTTCCAGGACATATTTCTACATCTCTGCAATTCCATAATTGCCAGTATGTCTAGGTGCTCCTATGAATTAGCAGCGCCACATCATCCCTGTGCTCTCTCCTCCTGTAAGCTTGTTCATAGTGTTAGACTGACATAACTGTGCAGAGTTCAGATGGGCTAAGAGTGCTGATTCTCCCTCTCCCAACCAGTAAGCTACTATAAAGGAAACTTCATGTGCTTATACTTGGTGCTTATACTTGATTTCAATATACTGTACATGTTGTGGGTGATTAGCTTGTGTGGATCACCATTCCTGGGTAGAAGGCAGCTTGTTGGCAAACTTTGTTAAAATCTGGCGGATTGCCAGTTTTATGTTGTAAAGGTTTCAGGTAATAAAACAAAGACAAGTAGCCAAAACGAAAACCTTGCCATCCGGCGCTAACTAATACAGACAGGATACCTCTCTATACGGTTTCAAGCTGGTCCCTGACACCTTTCAAATAAACAAACGCAAACCTTTAGGCCTCATACACACGGACGTTTTTTGACGCCGGCGTTTTCTGGCGTTTTTTGCAGCTCTCCATGTTAGTCAATGGCCCCATAAAAACGTCAGCGTTTTTGAGCTGTAGATGGCGTCGGCGTTAGTGAGCTGAAACTAGAACCCACAGCCATCGCGTTCTGAGGCTGTAACGTTTTGGCATTTTTTGACGCCGACGCCACAATATGCCAACAAACGCCAACAAATGCCAACAAACGCCACCTATTATTATACCGGAGTTTTCCGGCGTTTTTTGACGCCGACGTTTTTAGGTTGAAAAATAGCAGAGGGATGATTTTTTTGAAAAAACGCCTATTGACGCCGACGCTCACTAACGCTCAAAAACGCCGATGCATAACGCCGAAAAACGTCGACTTTTTTTCCTTGACGTCGGGCCCCACGTTTTGTTTATTTTTTTAGAAACGTCCATGTGTATGAGGCCTTACTTTTCCAGTCTTTAGAGCAACCAAACACAAGCTCTTAGCTCTCTCTTCAGCATACTGAGTCCCATGGGTGAGCTACTGTGAGATCTCTTCCTGGTCGCTATATGCAGCTGGAGAGAGGGATTTGGGTGGACCAGAAACTCTGGGCCGGAACCAGCTCTGCCAGGGTGGCTGGCAAAACCCGGTTTGGACTTTCACCAGTCCACTGCAAGTGAACGCATGCAAGGCGACAAATAACCCCTGTCCACTATCGCACCTCGCATAACGCCACAATGTATTTACTGTATTTAGGCCTCATGCACACTGAACATTTTTAGAGCTGCTGTTTTCGGCTTCAGGCATGTTTTTTTGCTGCCAGTAAACTCCCCAGTACGTTATCCTATGTGTCCATGTACACACAGGCTTTTATCAGCATTTTTTGGTAGGGTCGTTTTCTGGCTGGAAAAAAAAATCCAGAACTAGTGGGTTTGAAGAGGAGTTTTTCAGCTGTAAAAATGCAAATGCTAAAAAAACGCTACAGCTAACGGTACCGTCCAGTGTGCATGAGGCCGTATACTGAATACTCAGTTGAACAGAATGGTGTTTGGTTAATCTGCCTGGAGTTTAAATGAATTCCAAAACTGGTGCCTTTGGTTACAGCACGTTACACTTCGCAATACTTCATTCAATAAGTCTGCATGAGACAAAGCCCAGACTAAGGCTAGCCATAAATGCATTGATTTCTCCCATTCAGGCCATGGGCTGAACAAGAGAAACTTGGCTATAAGCAAATGGTATATGTGAAATGCAAATGTGTGGCTGTGAAGAAAAGAGGACTAGAAGAGAAGATCAAGAAGTGCAGAGAAAGAAAGAAAAACAATGAGATGAAGTCGCAGTAGGAGTTGAAAAGAGAACACAGAAATCAAGGAAGTGAGGAGAAACAAACAGTGAAAGTGGGCTAGGGAGGAATGACATACCTAAGGTTAGCGTAGCATGATGTCCGTGAAATGGGAGAAGAATTCCCAGGAGTCTGACCCACCGTGTGATGGTGCCCTAAATGGGAGCACCGCCATAGTACAGCCCCCAACGTCGCGCTGGTGTGCAATGGGATAGGGAGGTGCCATCACCTCAAAGGCGAACGCTGCCTGGCAATTGGCGCCAACACATCACTCCCATGACGCACGCAGAATGAGAAATGGCCCTGTCTGGTGTGATGACACCACGAGGACGCCACACATCTGGCGTGCATAGCGTGATGTTGATGCGCGATGACAGAGCGCCTGTCCCACCCATGTCAGGGATGGAGGAGGAGCGGGAGCCCACAGTGCATGTCGCAGCTCCCAGACCCGATGAACATCCAGCAGCGCACGCAGTGCCCCAGGCCACACAGCACCAAACGACCAGCACACTTGTAAATAGTTTTGCATAACATGTAAAGGGGGAATCATCATGATCCTGATAATTGGATATTTTGACTGAGTGTAAAATAAAGAATAAGCTGGGGAATATAACATAGGAAGACAATGGAAATTAAATTAATGCCTCCATCCCTATATTGTTTGTTTCAAGGTAAGGGTATGGGTTTGGGACATTAAATGATTGGAAGGGGATTGTATGATGGGGGGGGAGGGGGGCTCTGTGATGGAGGACTCTGATGTGATGAGAGGACTCTGTAATGGAGGGACTCTGTGGAGATGGGGGAATTCTGTCATAGGGTTACTCTGATGTGATGGAGGGCCCTTATGTATAGGGAAGTCTCTGATGTTTAGGGGGCCTTTGACGTGAAGGAGAGGGGCTCAGATGTGGAGTTAATTTCAGCAAGGTGATGGAATGCATCATCCCAGGCTTAGGTTGCCCATTGATAAGTAAAATTTAAGCTTTTTTTTAACATTTAAGACTGTGGTGCCTTGAAATGGTGCATACTATTAGGACTGAAAAAAGGTTGAAACATGCTCAAGGTAATGCTGCTTGATTCCTGTATTTCTATAACCATTGAATTTGTGACTAGCTAGCACCATGTTATATGTATTGAAAGCCCATAGACTGATTGACATAAATGTAATGTACTGTACATTCACTCTGCTTTTACTATTGGTGACTCAGAAAAGTTCCTGAGTCAGGGTAATCTGTACTTCCAAAGTTCCTGAGTCAGGTTACCTGCCTAGAATTCTTCATAAACTCCCTTGACTATGTGAAAGAAGCATTGTTGCTTGCTTTCATTTGTAGAGCCACGTCAAATGCATTCAGGCTGAAGAACATTTGCATAGACTGTGATCAGACTGCCAAAAGTCCTAAAGGAAGACACAGTGACAAACATCGCCGCAGAGTGCCACTTCAATTTTGTCACTGCTGTTTTTAAACTCAGTTCACTGGAGTTTGTCTTTGTAATTTTAGTTTAAACTGCATGTAAAAAAATGATATTAATATATATATATATATATATATATATATATATGTGTGTAATATTAGTGTACTGAGTTTGGTATCTATCTATCGAAATCAATTTTGTATTCAGCGTACTTGAATGGACCAAAATACCTTCTAAGAGTTGCTTGGGTTGTGGTGGAGTGTTTAATACCCAAGGTGGATCATTGTTTAAACACTCTCTCTTTTATAAAACATACATATTTTTTAAAATATAATCATGAAAATTAATACATTAAATCTCCCCTAAGGGCTGGTTCACACCATGCCCACACATGAATCGCACAGAAGTGCGCTGTGCTATTCAGACCGCATGCAAAATGTACTCGATTTGCGATCTGCAGCAGGTGTCAATAGACAGTTATCGACACCGCAAACACAGGTTGCAAATGCAGTGTATTTGATTGCACCTCTCTGCCTCGGGTCATATGGTATTTTTGTACCATGTGATCCGGTTACAGTGCGTTTTAAACAGTACTGCATACTTTGTGTTTTAAAAAGTACTGCATACTTTGGTGTAGTGTGATTTTAGCCCATTCAAAATGAATGGGCTGAAATCGCACCTCACAGAACTGCATGTGAATTGCGCAGGAACGCACAGCGAGTTCCTGTGCGGGCATGGTGTGAACCGGCCCTTACACTGTTTAGCAGAAAGAGCACTCCTTACATTGATGGTCAGTGAAAAAATGATCTCCTTACATTGGTGCTTAGTGTGAAGAATGGAGAGGCTCCATTGGTCCTTTGTAGCTGTGCTAAGATGATGTTGGAGTGAAACAATGCAAGCACTGTCAGATGATGGAGGGTCTAGTCATTTGAACTCAAATGACCCTTTATATTTATTACAAAAAAAATAATAAGACCATGAACCGTATATAACAATATAAAGGAACACATAAAGAAAAAAAATATAATTGGGACTTTAGAGGCACATCATGTTTACATAGAATATTCTTTCATTAGAAACCTTTATAAAATAGTATATATTTTTTCCATATAGTGTACATAA
Organism: Glandirana rugosa; assembly: GCA_018402905.1. NCBI lineage: Eukaryota > Metazoa > Chordata > Amphibia > Anura > Ranidae > Glandirana > Glandirana rugosa. Next base: position 564,588 of record BLSH010535872.1, on the reverse strand, counting down.
GTTTCTTGAAGTATCAAATACAATCATTAAAACCTTTGCTATACAAAGTTGTACATTCAAATCACAAGATGTACATTTCCAATGGTCCGACGTGTTTCATGAACATCCATTTCCTCGGGAGCCAGTGATGTGTAATACTACTTGAAAAACCATCTAAACAGAAAAAAAAAACATAATAGTACAAATAATAAATATGTACAAAGTACAGAATTCCAATGTTTTCCCATCGAGATGTTATCCAAAATAGATGAAAATGGAGAAGGAAGCCAACAGGAACAAACCTTACTCACCAAACCATATACTACCTACAAACAGATAGAATGGGATTAAGTTCTTGTTCCAAATGAGCCCCATTTACAACCACACTTTGATATCTATCCTTTAGGTAACTGCATATCCAAGGATTAAGTCCTAGCTTGTACAATTTTTTGTGTGGTGATTATGTGGAACTGTATCAAATGCTTTGCTTAAATCAAGAAAGGCTATGTCCACAGCACCACCCTGGTTGAAAACAGTGATATAGTTGCATTGCAAAAATGCCGCAAGCATGATTTTTATTGACATCTTTTATGACACAAAAATGCCACAGGCATGATTTTTCTTTGCATAAAAATGTGATTATATGAAGTGTACCGTTGGCTACAGTGGTACAGAATGGTAACCATTTTTAAAATTTGCTTTGTGAGTGTGGTAAACTTGTTTCTGCCGTACCCCCATTAGCACAGCAGCAAACAAAGCTGAATTCCATGGGTACTGTGGGATGCAGCTGAAACGCATTACAAGGTCTGGGATTTTCAAGAGGAACTGGCTATGACTTTGCCTTTGCTTACAGTCTTTATACACTTTGTCTTCTTTTTTAGCTCGCTCAAAATTTCCAAAAACGACCAATGCTGCTTTTGATTAGAACAAAAGCGCAGTTGCATAACTACTAGGGGCTGTTGGATATTACTTTTTACAGTGACCCTGTTGTGAAAAATTCTTGTTTAAATTACTATGCTGTCAGTGGCTGCACCACTGAACTATGTTTCATGTTCTATACCTGGTCCTGAAAAGTCTGCTTGGAAACCAACACTTTTGGGGATGTCGATCATCTAGGTCCCCCATAGTTCTCAATTGTCTGATCTCACATCACTACTGTATCCAAAAGTGATGTGAGGCCTGAGGAAGGAATAAGTGTTGGTTCCTAGCAGACTTCAGAGGACTAGTTCTATTGGGCTTCAGGAATGTTGAATATTTGCTGCATTCTTTTACAGGTAACAGCAGTTTTACCAAAACCTTTTCAAGCTTTAAAGTGTTACTAAACCCAGGACCCTGCATTCATTATTTCTGGTCTCCCACAGTACACAGAACATGGAAATGCAATCATTTTAGTAAATATAAACTGCTAAATATCTTTTCTCATCAGCAGAGGCGTATCTAGTGAAAATGGCGCCTATGGCAAGCACTGAAACTGTGCCCCTGTTAAAACATTTTAAACCCATCTTTCAGATAACCAACACTGCAAAATGATTACAGGCTCCAAGGCTTTGTTCTTCTAACAATTGTTCACACTTTCTTTTTTTTTTTTTTCTTATTTAACTTCATCACTATCACAATGGGGCTAACAAGCCCCCTGAGTGATAGGATGGGCAGGTGATAGGTCCTCTTTATGGAGACATCAGGGGTCTATTAGACCACCCTATGTCTCCTCTGTCTTCCACTGCATTTAATTCAGTACAGAGTAGTCGAAGAATGACGGTAGTGAACCAGAAAGTGGCGTATTACCTGTCGCTTCCTGGTTCATTAGTCACAGGGGGAATCTGGGAGGGGATGTTCCCTGATCACCTCCTGCTCTCACTGCAGGAGCCATTTACCATAGTCCCAGACTCCCTTGAGGAACAGGAGGGTCCTATAACCATGGTGACCAGGGAGGGAACACCTTCAGAGCTATCAGGAGCTTTTGTAGGGTCCATTTGTGGGTCCATGTCTGAGAAGAGAGGGCAGTGATATATCAGATATAAAAGGGGAGCCCTTCCCCTTGCAGGAGTTGATGGAAGGCCTGGGGCCTGAAGAGGAGATGTACATAGAATGCTTATGAGTAAGTGAACACCTCCATGGCCCCTCCTGAGTAATACTTGTAGGACTCTGATACCTTATTTAAGGCCAATATCTAGATGCTATGTCACCTTCCTTGAGATTTGTTATTGCCAATCATATGGACCTATAATGGGCAATACACCACTTTATGTCTGTGAATTGTCGAAGGTCTGTCTAGTAAAATTCATGAGAACCATTGTGAGGCTTGTTACTGACTCACTGTGGATGCAAGGCAGGGTGAGTTATGTGCCTTTAGAAGGCGGGATGCACAGCCAATAAAATGGGAATGTATTCTGAAGTATTACGTGTTGAGTGCAAAACTGGTTGAACTAGCTGGTGGTGGTGGCTAGCTGGACTGAGGTCTGCACAGCTGTGTTACCTCATTAAGAATGCCGCTCTCTGCCCTCACTCACCGCCTCTCTCTTCTCCTCGTCTGACTGTCTCTGACAAGTCAGTTCATTGGGTGCCGGGTGGGGCCGAGAATGACGTCACGACATGTCAGCCAGAACTCGGAGGGGAGGAGGAGGGAGGTGGTGAGTCACCTGAGCGTACTGCCGAGTGGTGCGCTGGCTCGCTCGCAGTGTCAGTCACACAACAAGAACACAGGCACTGGAGGGCCACTAGCCGGGTCTGTGTAAGCAGCAGCCGCGCCGCAGCCGTCATAGTAGCGATGCGAGTGAGTGCCACACTAATGAGTTTGGAAATTGTAGAGAAATGCTTAAATAATGCATTACAGTTCAACTAAACCCACTCGATTTTAGATGTCTAAAATTAGTTTTAGTCGACTAGCATGTCCTGGAGATTTAGTCGACTAATTACGACTAAAACAATTGCAGAAGATTAAAACAGGACTAAAACTAAAATGGCATTTTAGTCCTAAGACTAAAACGAAATCGAAATTTGCTGCCAAAATTAACACTGTTTGTCAGCCAACAACACCAAGAGTACTTTTCCCCTTTACTAACAGTGTGCAAAAGCGTTCAAACTGAGACACTGGTACCTTTTTTGTGACCAAAACTGGGGGAGAAATACTTTAATTGCTATGGTTTAATAGGCAGTGTGTGGATGGAAAGTGACCACTTATGTCAATGTAAAACTTTTCTAAATGAAAGATGTAAAACACTTACAATTTATTGCTCAGCTACAACATTGTACAAAGGTATCCTGAGGCCTGTCAGTTAGAATGCTAGGTTCTTCACTGTACAGGATTGTTCTATCATACACAGGACAAGCTGCAAACAAGACCTGATTGTCTTTATACTGTAACTGTGTTTCCATTCCCAACCCTGGCCCTCAGTTTTCTATAGAACCTCAAAATGATTTTACACTGTATATGTCTTGCTTGTTTGTGTATTTCAAGTAGTGTAGCAATAACTCTTTTTATGATTTCTAATAGCCATCTTTATTAAAAAGGACGAATGGACCCAAAACGTATATGCACTGTCTGATTATCTTCAGTGACAAACATTATGGTTATGGGATACTTACTTTCTTATTGGTTGCCATAAATGACTGCACTTTGCAGAATGGTGTTACAGTATGTTCCTCTATCTTATTAAATAAACCTGTATGCAAGCATACCCTATTAAGCTGGAGCAGGGATGTTCTCAAAAGCTTCATTGTATTATGTCCTCTGTTGTGCGCACAGAAATAAGTCAATGTAGACCTTGTACAAGAACTGCTGAATCAGTAGCCAACATTATTCTGATAAAAATCTTAAAGTGTAAGGTGGTGTATATGAAATCTGACCTCTGCAAAGCATAGATACTGATGGCAGTGCAACTGCATGCGTGATTTGTTTCTAATGCATTTTTACAATGTAAAATATTGTAATATAACTTGATGCTCATGATTTCTCATGATTTCTCTGGCAATCACAAAAAGACACAATCCAATCTCCTTCTGTCTCATAAAAGATAGGATCACTGAGGGTCTTCCATTCAGAATACAGCAATTATTTTTCTTGGGATAATGGCAGCGAGCACATCATTCTGTTTCAGATATAGCCTCGATTTTGTACAACAGTGTGCTCTCTTCATTGGAACAGTGCCTTGCACATAAAATCAACTACTTTAAAGCATACTAAAGCATGTACATCCTTCATTTCAAAGCACTTCAGACATGGCTGCCTATGTCCTGGGGCCCTTCTCCCCTATGCCTCAGAGTGAGGCAAGTTTTGAAACAGAGTATAATTTCATTTTCTCCCTCACTCAAGTTAATGCGATTAAGTCCCAAAACATGCTTTTTCTAGGTGGTGGGGTGGAGGAGGCCCCGAGACATCAGAGAAGACTCATCAGATTTGTTTACTGTCTGCTAAAATCATCATTGCTAAGTCCTGGAAGTCGGCAGTCATACCTTTTGATCAGCTCAAACACAAGCTCTCCTGGATTATGATAAATGGTTGATTGGTGGAGTTGAGGTGGTGGTTACACAGTGGGGGTGCCGGAAGCCTGTAATGTCAGAGGCCGGCAATACTATGGCAGGAGTACCTGCGGATCTACAATCCACCCCAGGAACGCTAGTGTCTTTGGAACAGCTGAGGGCAGTGTTTGGGGAGTTCTTTCCCAGGGCAGAGGTACCCGTGCCAAGGGTTCCTCAAAAACGCCCACCACCCCCTCTTTCCTCCGGGGAGGATTCAGATCTGGAAGGCGCATCATTGGTCACACCTGTGGATCTCTCAGAGGGTGAACCACCCTCAGAGCATGAGGAGAGTCAAGAAACTCTGTCTTTGCGTGATAAGGCGATAGTGGAAGCACTGATCACTGATATCCGCAAGTCCATGCGTCTTGATCCAGCTGGAGAGTCGCATGAGTCCGCTTATGTTTGTGGCCCACTTAAACCGCCTAGGGCCCCTAGGGCTTACCCTTATGACCCATTATTTGAGCAGGCGGTGTTTAAAGAGTGGCGTAAACCACCAAGTTCTTTTACTTTGCCTAAGGGCTTTGCGGTGCGTTTGTGACG
>BLSH010535872.1:527111-556087 GCA_018402905.1 Glandirana rugosa | reverse complement strand
AACAAACACGAGACCATAAACGAATAAACAATAGAAACGACAGGTGTCCTACGTGTTCTCAGAATAGATCGTGACATCGAGTTTAAGTAGTTAAAAGGAGGACAGATCAAAAAAGTACCAGGTTGGTATCCATCGATACCCCTCGTGAAATTGGGTCTGGTTAGACGTAAACAAACTCCTAGTAGGATGAGCATAACCCCATGTGTCATAAGAAGGCTGTGTCTGTCAGTGAACTCAGAGAAAAGGATTTTACGGTAAGTTATACAAAAAATCCCTTTTTCCTGAGAGCGCAGATTGATCAAAGTGTCATTGTAGTCCAGAAATGAAGCATCATATTGCACTAGGTCACACAGCAATGATTAGCATGAACCAAATATGGGAAAGCAAAGATGTTAGCCTGGTAAACAAATGCAGATTGGTCTGGGTTAAAGTGCTCCCCATAGCTACCTATGGTTGGACCATGAAAAAACTAGACAGGAGGAAAATTGATGAATTTGAGCTACAGTGCTAGATAAGACTCTTGTGCATCCTGTGGACAGCAAAGATAACAAATAAGCAAATACCAGAGCACAAACAAAATAGACGTTTCACTGGATGGCAACATTTCAAAGCTCAGGATCCTCTACTTTGGGCATGTAATGTAATCAAATTCATCGAGGAAGCTAATTATGCTTGGATTGGTTAGTAGTAAAAGCAATCCAGACCACCAAAGAACTGGATTGTTCGACATCATAAAAGCTGACATTGGCCAGGAAATTAAGCAACTAAAGAAAGCAGTACAAGTTTGAAAAATGTGGGGAGAGCTGGTCTATAGGATTGTACCCAAAGCCATTTGCTGCACTGCACATGCAATTTATCAGTATCTGTTTCAATGTTTTCAAAATAAACTACATTTTGCAGGTTTCTTACAAGTTGAATTTATGTACACATCACTTATTTTTAGACTTGAGCAGCTGTGGGGGAAGGTGGTGTTGGATAGAGAGGAGGGGTTGGAAGTTCACCCTCTAGAGGACAAGTTGGGGAGGTCAGCAGGGCAGTGTATTTGGGGTTTGCAGGGCAAAAGATAGGGTCAACAGTTTGTAGGGCAGTGTACAGGGGGTATTAGTTTGTAGGGTAGTGTACAGGGTATCATCAGGGCAAAGGATAGGAGGGTCAGCAGGGGGTGTGCAGAAATGGTAGGGCAGTGTACTGGGGGTCAGCAGAGCTGAAGATATGGGTCAGAAAGACAGCACACAGGGGTCAGAAGAGCTGAAGATAGGGGTCAGCAGGACAGTGTACAGGGGTCAGCAGAGTCGAATATAGGGTCGGCTGGGTGGAGGACAGGGGTCACCACTGGCAGGGCAGAGGATAGGAGTCACCACTGGCAAGGCAGAGAACAGGAGTCACCGGTGGCAGAGTAGAGGATGGGTCACCATTGGCGGGTAAAAGGACAGGGGTCAACACTGGCAGGGCACTTGGCAGAGCTCTTTCTCTCATCCCTGCACTGTACATAGCCTGAGCACAGGCAGTAACAGTTCATCCTTCCTACAGGGCACATACACTTAGGTCCATATATATTTGGAAACGGGCACAATTTTCATACTTTGGCTCTGTATGCCACTAGAATAAAATTAAAATTAAACAATCCAAATTAATTTGAAGTGCAGACTTTCAGCTTTAATTCAAGGGGTTGAACATAAATATCAAGTACAAATTTTAGGAACTGCAACCATTTTTATACACAGTCCCCCCATTTTCAGGGGCTCAAATGTAATTGGACAAATTAATATAATCATAAATAAAATGTTCATTTTTAATATTTTGATGAGAATCCTTAATGGCAATGACTGCCTGAAGTCTGGAACCCATGGACATAACCAAAGGCTGGGTTTCTCCTTTCTTATACCTTGCCAGGCTCTAACTGGAGCTGTCTTCAGTTGTTCTTTGTTTGTGTGTCTTTCTGCCTTTAGTTTTGCCTTCAGCAAGTGAAATGTATGCTCAATTGGGTTGAGATCAGGTGATTGACTCAGCCATTGCAGAATATTCCACTTCTTTTCCTACGAAAGCTCCTGGGTTGTTTTTGCAGTGTGTATTGGATCACTGTCCATCTGTACTGTGACGCGCCGTCCAATCAACTTTGCTGCATTTGGCTGAATCTGGGCTGACAATTTATCTCTAAACACTGCAGAATTCATCAGGCTGCTTCTGTCTTCTGTCACATCAATGCATCACCAATGACCCAGTGCCACTGGAAGCCATGCATGCCCATGACATCACATTGCCACCACCATGTTTTACAGATGACCTTGTGTGCTTTGATCTTGAGCTGTTCTAAGCCTTCTCCACACATTTTTCTTCCTGTCATTCTGGTACAGATTGATCTTAGTTTCATCCATCCATCCACAGAATGCTTTTCCAGAACTGGTCTGGCTTTTTTCGATGTTTTTTGGCAAAGTCTAATCTGGCTTTTCTATTCTTTTTTATTCTTCATGCCTATGAATGGTTTGCACTTGGTAAATCCTCTGTATTTGCTCTTGTGAAGTCTTCTCTTGATTGTAGACTTTGACAATGATACACCCACCTCCTGGAGAGTGTCCTTCACTTGTCTGGATGTTGTGAATGGGGTTTTCTTTACCATAGAGAGGATCATGCTATCATCCACCACTGATGTCCTCCATGGATGTCCAGGCCTTTTTATGTTGCTGAGCTAACCAGTGTGTTCTTCTTTCCTCAGAATTTACCAAACTGTTGATTTGGCCACCCCTAATGTTGCTGCTATCTCTCTGGTTGATTTGTTTTGTTTTTTAAGCTTTACAATGGCCTGTTTCACTTCCATGGACAGCTCCTTTGAACGCAAATGTAGGTTCCCAGCAAAAGATTCCAAATGCAAATACCACACTTAGAATCAACTCCGGACCTTTTACCTGCTTAATTGATGAAGAAATAACGAAGGAGTAGCCCACACCTGGCTATGAAACCGCTTTTGATTCAATAGTCCCATTACTTTTGGTCCCTTAAAAAAGGGCGATGGCTATTCTTAAGAGCTGTAATTCCTAAACTCTTCCTCCAATTTGGATGTACAGTATCTCACAAAAGTGAGTACACCCCTCACATTTTTGAAAATATTTTATTATATCTTTTCATGTGACAACACTGAAGAAATTACACTTTGCTACAATGTTAGTGTACAGCTTGGATAGCAGTGTAAATTTGTTGTGCCCTCAAAATAACTTAACACACAGCCGTTAGTGTCTAAACCGCTGGCAACAAAAGTGAGTACACCCCCAAGTGAAAATGTCCGAATTGGGCCCAATTAGCCATTGTCCCTCCCCGGTGTCATGTGACTCATTAGTGTTACAAGGTCCCAGGTGTGAATGGGGAGCAGGTGTGTTAAATTTGGTGTTATTGCTCTCACTCTCTCATACTGGTCACTGGAAGTTCAACATGGCACCTCCTGGCAAAGAACTGTCTGAGGAGCTGAAAAAAAGAATTGTTGCTCTACATAAAGATGACCTAGGCTATAAGAAGATTGCTAAGGCCCTGAAACTGAGCTGCTGCACCATGGCCAAGACCATACAGTGGTTTAACAGGACAGTTTCCACTCAGAACAGACCTTGCCATGGTCGACCAAAGAAATTGAGTGCACATGATGAGCGTCATATCCAGAGTCCCACAAAGAAGCCTCTTCTAAAGATGATGCACAAGAAAGCCCGCAAACAGTTTGCTGAAAGTGGTTGTCAACTCTTAACAACCACTTTAAACTACAGGTAAGCATATAATCAGGCTTACCTGTAGCTTCCCTGTATAACCCTACAGGTTTAGGAGATGTACGCTATACTGGCATGTGCCAATGTCATTCAAACGGCTGTTTCTTCAATGACAGCGTGCCGCAATTGGTGGCTCCCGTGTGCATACATGGGAGTGACGTCACGCGACTCCGGCCATTCACAGCGCCGGAGTTCACGGCCCCGGAAGGAAGAGGGGCGAAGATGAACGCTTCCTTCTGCGGGGACAGCGCAGGCGTCGATGACAGGTAAGTGGCACATAATAGGCTAGTATGCGATTAGCCTATTATGCGTCTACATTGCAGGTGAATAAGAGGAAGTAAACCCATCAGAGTTTACATCAGGGTTTACTTCTTCTTGAAGACAAGCAGATTAAGAACATAGATTACTGGAACCATGTACTGTGATCTGATGAGACCGAGATAAACTTATTTGGTCCAGATGGTGTCAAGCATGTGTGGTGGCAACCACGTGAGGAGTACAAAGACAAGTGTGTCTTGCCTACAGTCAAGCATGGTGGTGGGAGTGTCATGGTCTGGGGCTGCATGAGTGCTACCGGTACAGTTCATCGAGGGAACCATGAATGCCAACATGTACTGTGACATACTGAATCAGAGCATGATCCCCTCCCTTCAGAGACTGGGCTGCAGGGCAGTTTTCCAACTTAATGACCCAAAACACACCTCCAAGACAACCACTGCCTTGCCAAAGAAGCTGAGGGTAAAGGTGATGGACTGGCCAAGCATGACTCTAGACGTAAACCCTATTGAGCATCTGTGGGGCATCCTCAAATGGAAAGTGGAGGAGCGCAAGGTCTCTAACATCCACCAGCTCTGTGATGTCGTCATGGAGGAGTGGAAGAGGACTCCAGTGGAAACCTGTGAAGCGCTGGTGAATTTCATGCCCAAGAGAGTTAAGGCAGTGCTGGAAAATAATGGTGGCCACACAAAATATTGACACTTTGGACTCAATTTGGACATTTTCACTTAGGGGTGTACTCACTTTTGTTGCCAGCGGTTTAGACATTAATGGCTGTGTGTTGAGTTATTTTGAGGAGACAGCAAATTTACACTGTTATACAAGCTGTACACTCACTACTTTACACTGTAGCAAAGTGTCATTTCTTCAGTGTTGTCACATGAAAAGATATAATAAAATATTTACAAAAATGTGAGGAGTGTACTCACTTTTGTGAGATACTGTACATACACTCAAATTAAACCTGAGCATGCACTTTCAGCCCATATCCATTATATAACTATAGGTTGAATATGTTTTGGGAAATAGCTGGAAACATCTAAAAGTGTGCCTGTGTCCAAATATATATGGACCTAACTGTAGCTGAAATCAGATTCCCTTATATACAGCTACAATCTGCACATTGTATAGCTGGCTACTGTGTTGCAGTTCTGATCTGTAAAATTCCCTAGATGGAACGACTACAGTAACCAGTTACACAGTGTGCAGATTGTAGCTGTGTGTAAGGGAAAGCCTCCAGGTTCAATTGCTCCGCTTCCCCAGTAAGGGAATCTGATTTCAGCTAAAGTATGCGTTGTGTGGTGAGGAGGAGCCCTTGCTGCCTGTGTACAATGCAGAGATGGAATATGGCTGTGCACAGCATCAGGGGTGGAGGAGGGGTTGTGAGTGGCGGGGGGGGCGCAATTGAAATCTTCACATCAGGAAAAAATAGACACCAGTGTTCCAAGATGACTAACTGTTTCAGGCTGAGGGTGCTGAACTTGCCTCATACCTTGACAGTCTCCCATGTCCCACCCTAGACACACAACACTTGACACATACTGGTACTCAATATAACTATTTCTCTTTGCCATATAGGCTCAAACCACAGGAGGCCACCACTTTACGCTATTTCAAGGCATTGCTTTAATGGCTACCCAGGTCTCACCCATTCTCACGTTCAAATTGAATAGAATATAGCCTGGAAACTTTTGATTTTGCCTGCTTCACACATAACAAAATTTACATGCAGTTTTAATGGACTAACAGCTACAGCAATAAAATATAATGAGCTATATTATGTCCACTTCGTAACATCCAAGCTCTTGTTTTTCACCTACACAGCAATTCTCACTATATGCAAAATACAGTACATAACATTCCATACATGCACTTTGATTGTCAAGTTTATTTAAAATGAGGATGTGCTAAATTGTTTGGTGCATCATAACAAATCAAATATCTGTTTACTGTTTTCCAATTATTTAAAATGAGAATTCATGATTTTTTTTATTGATAATTTATGCATCATTTTTTCCTAGTCTAGCATACATGTCTGTGAAAGTGGTTCTAAAATCAATGCAATCAAATGTTGCACTGAATATATAGTGCATTTAAACATTAAAATGTGAGGTCTGTTTTGAATGAAAAGTGTTAAAAATGAGCATAAAGTGCTTCAGTATTTCAGTGGCAGTAATGGGGTTTGACAGCTGAATCTCACTGACACTGGCAATGTGCTGGATGTGACCTATAATGGTGGCATGTAATTTTAAATGATCACTCAAATTATTCTAAAATCATACTTTTAGATGAAAGTACTATGACTTGTTTTCAGAGATGGGAAACTTTCTGGCATATTATAAATTATTTCTATGTTACTGTGACTAGAGTGTCTTATTTATTGTCACTGCTTGTCTCTCAGTAAACTGAAAAATATTTATTGGCACCAGGCAGACTTGTCCCTTGAATGACCCACTATAGCTTGTTAGAGAGGGAGCAGATAAGACAGTAAAGCACAAATAAAATGTCATAGTAATTAAGGCTGAATAAAGACATTAGTCCATCCAATGTAGGTGCACGTGTGTCAGTGTCTATGACTATTTCCTATATCCCTGTATGTTGTGCTCTTTAAGATACTCATCCAAGAGTCTCTTAAAAATATCCATACTCCCCGCTGCCACCACCAATTGTGGAAGAGAGTTCCACATCCTTATTGCCCCGACAGTGAAAACCCCTGCACAGTTTAAGGTTAAACTGCTTCTCCTCCAATCTCATTGTGTGGCCCACGTGAAAAATCAAGAAATAAACAGAGGGCGCACTGGCCTAGTGCATTATACTTAATATTTTTACTTTATTAAATAAAAGAATGATACTCAAAAGCGTGTGCTTAAATATAGTATGTCAAATGTTAGGCAGCTTTACATCCATAGTATCACAAAACAGATGATACATCCCACAGTAAGACTGGCTAACGCGTTTTGAGTTATCGCCTCTTCCTCAGAGCCAACTGAGCAATGTCTCCATCTTAAGCTTATATAGCAAGGAATGATATAGTCAAATGCTTACCCCACCCCAATGGGCATGGGCTCTAGTGGACTCAGTTCACACAGTATTGCATCCCGTTCCCTTGGCCAGGCCCATGTGCAAAAAAGCAATAGTAACATCATGACTTACAAATAGATAACAGAGGACATCCTTACCGTATGCTCGTAATCCAAGGTTCCACTATACACTGATTTGGGTTGTTTATACCAAAGCTATGTAGCAGTATAAGTTTTGGCCAAAATTTATGAAGAAAAATTACTAATTTTCAAAATTTTATAACAGAAACAAAGAAAAATGCATTTTTTACAGGAATTTCGGTATTTTTTCATTTATATCACAAAAATTAAAAACCCAGCGGTGATTAAATACCACCAAAAGAAAGCTCTATTTGTGTGAAAAAAGGACAAACATTTTCTTATGGGTACAGTGTAGTATGACTGAGTAATTTTCACTCAAAATGTGAGAGCACTGAAATCTGAAAATTGGTCCGGTTAGGAAGGGGGTTTAAGTGCCCAGTGGGTAAGTGGTTAAATAAAACTGTATACAATGAGGCATGATGCTAAACATTCTGAAAATAGTTTTAGGGTCTTAGGGTTTATAAGCACTTTATCTGACACAACTATTATGACACTTTATAAAACTCTGGTTAGACCTCATCTGGAGTACTCTGTCCAGTTCTGGTCAACAGTTCTCAGAAGGGATGTGCTGGAGCTGGAGAGAGTCCAAAGAAGGGCAACGAAACTAATAAGGGAACTGGAGGACCTCAATTACGGGGAACAACTGCAAGCTCTAAATGTATTCATGCTGGAGAAATTATGTTTGAGAGGAGATATGTTAGTGATATACAAATATCTCAATGGTGATCCCAGCATAGGAAAAAAACATTCAGTCTCAAGAAGTGTAAGGTTTTATATAGATTCCTGTTTCCTGGTCCATTTTTTTATGGCCGGTTAGGTGTGTGCCCTGTATAAAGGGGTGCTGTAAAACAAGCACCAATATTTAGAGGGATAAATAGAGGGAGAGAGTTTTGGTCCTTTAAACAACAGGAATCCCAGTGTGGAACGCATCTGACAGCCTATCTCATTTCTTGAGACACCAAGAGCCGGTTCACACAGGGGCGATTGGACTTCAGCGGCAACTCAAAGCCGCCCCGCACAGCATGACTTCAGCATGGCTTGCAAACGACTTCTGTAATAGAAGTCAATGCAAGTTGCTTGAAGACGCCCCCCAAAGTAGTACAGGAACCTTGAAGCGACTTGAGTCTATTAGAACGGTTCCATTGCACTGCATGGAGTGCGACTTGTCACACAAGTCACCCCTGTGTGAACCAGCTTTAACAAGCCAGGAAAGTACAAATATCCCCCAAATGACCCCTTTTTGGAAAGTAGACATTCCCAAGTAGAGGCATGGTGAGTTTTTTGAAGTTGTAATTTGTTCCCACAATTCTTTTCAAAATGAAGATTTTTTTTCTTTTTCACAAAATTGTCATATTAACAGGTTATTTCTCACACACATATGCAAACCACAAAGTATGCCCCAAAACACATTCTACTACTTTTGAGTATGGCAATACCACATGTGTGAGACTTTTACACAACCTGGCCACATACAGAGGACCAACATGCTAGTAGCACCTCCAGGTGTTCTAGGGACATAAATTACATATATAATTTCTTGACTACCTCTTGCACTTTTGAAGGCCCTGGAGCAACAGGACAATGGAAATGCCCAAAAAATCACCCAATTTTGGAAAGCAAACACCCCAACATATATTCTATGAGGCATAATGAGTCTTTTGAACATGTTATTTTTTTCCACAAGTTTTTGGAAAATGTGGAAAAAAAATGAAAACACACTTTTTTTACACAAAGTTGTCCATTTATACAATATTTCTAACACATAGCATGTACATAGCTAAAATTACACTCCAAAATATATTCTGCTACTCCTCCCGAGTATGGCGATACCACATGTGTGAGACATTTCCACAGCCTGGCCACATACAGAGGCCCAACATGCAGGGAGCACCATCAGGTGTTCTAGGGGCATGAATTTCAAATCTAATTTGACTATGTATTATGCTTTGTTGAGGCACTGTAGTGGCACTGATGGGCACTTTAGTGGCATGGATGTGGCACGGATGAGAACTGATGTGGCATGCATGAGGCATAAATGAGCCGTGGATGGGGGTGGATGAGCCATGGATGGGGTTAGCTGAGCATGGATGGGGTGACTGAGCCATGAATGCGGATGGATGAGCTGTGGATAAGGATGGATGAGCCATGGATGGGGATGGCTGAGCATGGATGGGGATGGCTGAGTATGGATGGGGATGGCTGAGTATGGATGGGGATGGCTGAGCATGGATGGGGATTGCTGAGCATGGATGGGGATGGCTGAGTATTGATGGTACCTATTACACTTTGTGGAGGCACTGTAGTGACACTGATGGGCACTGTAGTGGCATGGATGTGGCATGGATGAGAACTGATGTGGCATGGATGAGCATGAATGAGGCATAAATGAGCCATGGATGGGGAGGGATGAGCCGTGGATGGGAATGGCTGAGCATTGATGGGGATGGATGAGCCATGGATGGTGATGGCTGAGCATGGATGGGGATGGCTAAACATCGATGGGATGGCTGAGCATGGATGGGGATGGCGGAGCATGTATGGGGATGGCTGAGCATGGATGGGGATGGCTGAGCATGGATAGGGATGGCTGAGCATGGATGGCGATGGCTGAGTATGGGCAGGAATGGATGAGGATGGCTGAGTATGGATGGGGATTGTTGAGTATGGATGGGATGGCTGAGCATGGATGGGGATGGCTGAGCATGGATGGGGATGGCTGAGTATGGATGGGATGGCTGAGTATGGATAGGGATGAGGCAGAAATGGGACAGAGCACCGCTGTGGGCACTACAGATCCAGCCCACAGCACTGCTGCACCCAATCTCTCCCCTCTCCTCTCACACTCTACCAATCAGTACAGAGAGGGGAGAGATGAAGAGGGCATGCACTGGCTTGTTTACAACTGCTCACTCCGTCATTTGACAGAGAGATCACGTGGTAAAGGGCCACTTTCATCTGCCCTTTACCGTGATGCGGGGGATCCGGCGGCCAAGGACATTCCAGGGGGCATGCGGGAGCACAATTTTGGGAAGAAATTATAGTATCTGCAATAGTGTTCCATTGTGACATCAACATCTGTCAGTGTCCACTGGTGGACGATCAACATCTGTCAGTGTACAAGTGCCCAAAAACATCTGTCAGTGTATCAGGGGTTGATTTACTAAAGCTTGAAAGTGCAAAATTTGGTGCAGCTCCACACAGAAACCAATCAGCTTCAAGGTTTTATTGTCAAAGCTTGATTGAACAAGCTGAGGTTAGAAGCTGATTGGCTAGCATGCAAAGCTGCACCAGTTTTTGCACCATCCACCTTTAGTAAATCAACTCCTCGGTGTCCCACCAATAAATAAATAAAACATTTAAAGCGTCCCTGCCCCCCCCTGCTTACGTGCAAATGTAACACATGCATTGGTCCCGTACGCATACATAAACAGCAATCGCATTACACATGTGAGGCATCGTCGCGAACTTCAGAGCAAGAGCAATAATTCTAGCCCCAGACACCCTGTGTAACTCTAAACTGGTAACCAATAAAGGCTTATAAAGGGTCCAGTGTGCCCCTGTGCTTTTAAGGAGGATTGGGCTACATCCAGGCCCACCTGCCCCCTATCTATTCATTCATTAGAATGCATGTGCTTCCACTGTGGAGACTCTCATAAATTTACAGGAGTTAGGACTGCAGGTAATACAGGGTGCAGTGAAGAGACCTTGCAGCTTACGCATGCGTTTGCAAATGTGTGCTAACTAAACCCGTTTTTAACGCATACTGTTGAACAGGTTAATTCGGTTGGTAAGCAGACAGGTTGGTGAGTTGAGCTGGGCAGTTTTCTGGTTTTGTCTTGCATGCGTTGCCCTTCCATGTGTTCCTTGCTGTGAAGTCCAGTTATATGTGGGGGCAGGGGCCATTTTGTTTGTTATTGATGTATACTGGTGAGGGGACACACTGTTCACCTTTGCTTCCATTGTGCTATGTGCTGGGAGTCAAGTGTGCCTCTGACAGGTTAATTTGGTTGGTAAGCAGACTGGTGAGTTGAGCTGGGAATTTTTCTGGTTTTGTCTTTCTTATAAAGGGTCGCCTATGGAGATTTTTTTTTTGTGGCCAGGCTGTGTAAAAGTCTCACACATGGTATCGCTATACTCAGGATGAGTAGCAGAATGTGTTTTGGTGTGTAGTTGCAAGTATGCCTATGCCGTGTGTGAGAAATAACGTGTTAATTAATACAGTGGTTCTCAACTCCTCTCCTCAGGACCCACTAACAGGTCAGGTTTGCAGGATAACTGAAATACATCACAGGTAGGGTTGCCACCTCATCCCTTTAAACCCGAACACATATGAGTTACACAGGTTGTGCGGCTAATTTAATGCAGACAAGGCACCAAGTGAGTTTAATTACCACCTTAATCAGCCACAGAACCTGTGTAATTAATTTGTGTTTGGGTTTAACCAGTTCCCCGCCTCCTGCCGTGTTTTCACGGCGGCAGTGTGGATGCTGTGCGCGAATCGCTGTAAAAAGACGGCGATCTGCGAATGGCCACTAGGGGGCGTGCATGCGCCGGCGCACTCCTGAGGAGCATGCCCGCGGCTTGGGAGGACCCGATGTCCGCCGGCGAACTGCGATGAGCGGCCACAGTCAAAGAACGGGGAACTGCCGATGTAAACACGGCGGTTACCCATTCTGACAGTGCGGGCATGGGTGATCTATTGATCCCTGTCACTGGGATCAGTTAGATCTCTCATGCCCATGGTAGCCCACCCCCCCCCCCCCCCCAGTTAGAACACACCCAGGGAACATAGTTAACCCCTTTACTACACCCTGCAGGTTAACCCCTTCACTGCCAATGACATTTACACAGTAATCATTTAAATTTCTGATCGTTGTATAAATGTCAATGGTCCCAAAAAAGTGTCAAAAATGTCCGACATGTCCGCTGCAATATCGCTAAAAATCGCAGATTGCCGCCATTACTAGTAAAAAATAAAAACCTCAGAAATGAATTCTCACCATCCGTAAACGCAGCCACTTTTGCGCAAACCAATCAATAAACGCCAATTGCAATTTTTTTATCACAAATATGAGGAAGAATATAAATCGGCCAAAACCGGTGAAAAAAAATGTTTTTTTATATTTTTTTTTGGATTTGTATTTTAGCAAAAAGTAAGAAATTTGTTTTTTTTTGCAAAATGGTCGCTCTTCTTTTGTTTATAGCGGCGATCAGAAATGAAGCAGAGGCGATCAAATACCACCAAAAGAAAGCTCTCTTTGTGGGAAAAAAAGGACACAAATTGTGTTTGGGTACAACGACCGCGCAATTGTCAGTTAAAGCGACGCAGTGCCGAATCGCAAAAAGTGCTTTGGTCCTAAACTGGGAAATTCTTCCGAGGGTGAAGTGGTTAAAGGGATGAGGTGGAAACCCTAATCACAGGTGATATCATTTGCTGCTCAGTAATTGCAGTATTCTAGCCTGCATATCCCCAAGGTAATACTTAAAATCTGGCCTGTTAGTGGGTCCTGAGAACAGGAGTTGGGAACCACTATATGACATTTTTGTGAAAAAAATAATTTCTTTATTTTCCAAAGAATTGTCGGAAAAAAATACAACTTCAAAAAACTTGTCATGTCTCTTACTAAATACCCTGGACTGTCTACTTTCCAAAGAGGGGTAATTTGGGGGGTATTTCTACTGTCTTGGCATGTTAGGGCCTCAAGAAATGAGATAGGCCGTCAGTACATCAGGTGTGATCAATTTTCAATAATTGGTACCATAGCTTATAAACTCTATAACTTTCACACAGACCAAATAATATACACTGATGTGGGTTATTTTTACCAAAGAAATGAAGCAGTATAAATTGTGGTCAAAATTTATGAGGAAAAAATACTTATTTGCAAAATAATATAACAGAAACTAAGAAAAGCACATTTTTTTCAAAATTTTCGGTCTTTTTTTCATTTGTATCACCAAAAGAAAGCTCTATTTGTGTGAAAAAATGATAAAAATGGCATTAGGGTACAGTGTTGCATGTTGTTCTCATTCAAAGTTGGAGAGCACAGAAAGCTGAAAATTGGTCTGGTTAGGAAGAGGGTGAAAGTGCCCAGTATTGAGGTGGTTAAAAAGAAATGCCTTAGTGGTGTCAGCCTGCAACAAGAAGTGCTATTATTCAGGGGATTTTCAGGCAAGAAACTTTACAACAGATTCACAAAAAAACAATTTGCCTAAGAAAACACTAAAAAGAGGTTTTCACATACAGACAGACCCCTCAAAGGGTGGGACTTTAGCGGCACAAATAATATTCTTTTGAATATTATTTGTGCCGCTAAAGTCCCACCCTTTGAGGGGTCTATCTGTATGTATCTATCAGGGATGTTGTCTCACCCATATGTACACTCTGTACTCTCTAAAAAGAGGTTTTGGGTTTGCATACACTTTAAAGCGGTGGTAAACTTGTATGAAAAAAGAAAAATGTTCTTCCTGCAAGGTAGAGGCATAATGTGCCAGTAGGCAATGCCTACTGGCACATTATGAAAGACCTACCTTGAAATGAAGCCCTCCAGTGGTGAGCTGTCAATGCTGCAGAGGCTTCCATCTTCACCCAGTCTTCCTTCCTGGTCCATGGGCTGCGGTTGATAGTCCTCTAATTGATTTCTGTGACTTTTCATAAAGGTGCGCTTAAAATTTAAACCCCAAAATTTTAAAATTAAATATAGCATATAGTTGACCTTAGTACTTACCTTTTGTGTTTGTTCTTTACAATTTTTTTGGTGTAGCCGGTTTAAAGTTTGCTGTCCCAGGTTTCTACTTTTCGGGTGGCTCTGGTGCTTTCCAGGGACCTATGGAGTCACCTGCACATGTGCACTTCTAGGATGAAGTCCTGACACTATGATGCTGCCTGAGGAAACAAGCACAGCTAGGGAGGAAAACATGGGGCATACATATACAATGGCTGCGTTGACATTATAGGGCATGTAGTCCTGAGGATGGAAGAAATAGAGAGAGAGGAATAAGCTCAACAAGCATGCTGTGGTGGCAGTGGGATTATGGAAAATGTAGTCCTGGGGGGACAGGGGATAGGGGATGTATAGAGAAGTACACGCTCCAAGGGCTATGTGGGGGGGTTACTTGGGCTTTAAGCCATGGTTAAGAGTCAGCATCTACTTCTGTGCAGTTCTTAGCTGTGTTCACATATGTAATTTCACACAGATCCATCTGCGTTTGCTGTGTCTGTCTATAATGCTTGATTCAAGCTCAAGGGCTTCTGCCTGGCAGCACTAGGGTTGTCAGTTTAAATCCCAACCATGGCACTACCTGCACAGAATTTGTAAGTCATTCCTATGCCTGCTTGGGTTTCCTCCCACACTCCAAAGGCATGTGGTAGGTTAATCAACTCCTGTCCACATTGGTCTGTGTGAATGTGCGTTTGGGACCTTAGATTGTAAGCTCCTTAAGTGCAGGGACAGATGTGAATGTATACTATATGGGTAAAGCACTGTGTAAGTTGACAGCACTACATAGGTACCTATAATAAATAGATTTTCCCATGATATAGAAATAATACACTAATACAAGTGTATGCATCTCAATAATATATTTAAAGTGATACTAAAGTCTTGTTTTTTTTTTGTTAAAAATAACATGTTATACTTACCTGCTCCCTGCAGTGGATTTGCACAGAGCAGCCCAGATCCTCTTCTTCTCGGGTCCCTCTTCTGCTCTCCTGGCCCCTCCCTCCTGTTGAGTGCCCACACAGCAAGCAGCTTGCTATGGGGACACCCGAGCCCAGCTGCAGCTCCCTGTGTCCATTTAGACATGGAGCCTTGGCCTTGCCCCGTCCCCTTTCTCTCCTCATTGGCTTACTGACTTTGATTGACAGCAGCAGAAGCCAATGGCACCACACTGCTGTCTCAGCCAATGAGGAGGGGAGTCCCAGACAGCCAAGTCTCCTGTGCAATATCGCTGGTTCTAGATGGACCTCATGTAAGTATTAGGGGGGCTGAGGCAAGCTGCTGCACACAGAAGGCTTTTTATCTTAATGCCTTTACAGCCACTTTAACCGCTTGCCAACCAACTGCCATCATTGTACTGCGGCAGGTCGTAGCCGTATGGTGGTCCGTGCATGAGGGATTGTGGGCGTGCGCTGCGGGAGCATGTCCATGGATCTGGCAGAGTCGATGTCCGCCGGCGACCCGCGATTGCTTGTACAGAGGCAGAAAGGGGATCTGCCTATGTAATTAAGGCAGATTCCCATTCTGACAGATGACATGCGTCATCTGTCAGTGATCCCAGTGATCCCAGTGATCCCAGTGATCAGGAACAGCGATCTCTGTCATGTCCCTGCCAGCAAATCCCCCCTACAGTTAGAACACACTCAACCCCTTGATCGCTCCCTAGTGTTAACCTCTTCCCTGCCAGTATCATTTATACATTGATCAGTGCATTTTTATAGCACTGATCAATGTAATAATGTCACTGATACCCAAAAAGTGTAATTTGGAGTCAGATTTGTCCGCCGCAATGTCGCAGTCCCGCTAAAAATCGCAGAGCTTTGCCTTTACCAGTAAAAACAATAAAAAAAAAAAAAGTCCCTAAAGCTACCCCATAGCCTGCAAACACGATAACTTTTGCACAAACCAATCAATATACACCTATTGCGATTTTTTTTTTACCACAAATATGTAGAATATATATCGGCCTAAACTTATGAATACATTTGCTTTTTATAATTTTTTTTGGATATGTATTATGGCAAAAAGTAAAAAAAAATTGTCAGTTTTTCTTTGTTTATAGAGCAAAAAATACAAACCGCAGAGGTGATCAAATACCACCAAAAGAAAGCACTATTTGTGGGGAAAAAGGACAACAATTTTGTTTTGGTACAGTGTTGCACAACTGTGCAACTGTCAGTTAAACTGACGCAGTGCCGTATCGCAAAAAAATGGCCAGGTCAGGAAATGGGTAAATCTTTCCGGGGCTGAAGTGGTTAATGTTATTTTACAAATCGCATTCCTAATGTTCTGTGCCACATAATATGTTGTTAACATCTTTGCCAATGTCTTTATAGGTTCCTGGAGACAAATTGACAGCAGTGCTGGTCACATACAGTATGTGTTATGCTGCCATTTCCTGCTGGATTTTAGTTTTCAAATGTTTGGCAAGATGGGGGTTAAATATAT
The DNA here is from genome assembly GCA_018402905.1 of Glandirana rugosa. Lineage (NCBI taxonomy): Eukaryota > Metazoa > Chordata > Amphibia > Anura > Ranidae > Glandirana > Glandirana rugosa. The sequence continues at coordinate 539,737 of BLSH010535872.1, read as the reverse complement.
AATTTTGAATTGAAATTGAAATATTAAATATTAAGATACAGAACACAGCACTGGCTCATTCTTGATGAATGAGATATTGTCTTTCAGATGAACTCATGTTCTAAATGACCATTTATAATGACTCTCGCAGCCATTACACATCTTGTACTGGTTCCAAGCTGAGGCGTAAGACAAGTCTGTGAAATCACATTCATGCTAGGGCCATTGCTCTTAGTCAAGGTCAGCTTCAACTTCCCTAATGACATTTTTCCTTATCTTTCATCTGTCGTGTTATTTCCAGGGCAGTGTTGCCAACCTCCCGCAGCGTCTTTTACTGGCAAAACATGGAAAATTTACTGGCGGAGCACATTTTTTACTGGCAACCTGAAAAATAACTGAACTCCTATTAAAAACTAAGACCATTGATCTTTAAACACAACATGGAAACACTGACAATACCCATATCAAGTAGTTTGCCTGGTTTACACTTAAAAAGTCAGCACAGCATGACAAATTATCAGACCCTGATATTTATAGACAGTTGTAAAAATCACTGATTTTTACAAACTGTCAGTAAATTTACTGGCGGTTGGCAACACTGTTCCAGGGACATACAAAGATAAAACAACTTCTTTAGCAGCAGCTTCAGTTGGTGTATGAAAATACTGTAAACGTTCTGTTGCTTGCAAATATACTGCCAAACAATCGTCTCCAATGATTTAAACATCAGGCAGGGTTTTGTGGGATTGCATTTTAACTTTTTAATGTGAATTGTTTTTTTTACGGCATGCGTGTTACTAGTATAATGTTAATGAAATGTTCTTAATGGCTGTGTCAGTAAAACATAGTGATAATGTGAAAGTGGAAGTAGAATAATACTGGATGGACTTGTGTCTTTTTTCAACCAGATTAACTATGTAACTATATGTAACTAGAAAGTGTGTTGAGCATAATCTCCTTTTTTAGCAAATATATGTAAAATCGAACTGACAAATCTGGTAAGATTCAACATCGTCCTATATTCCTTTATTTATCTACCTCTAGGTTTTGTTGTTGTTTCCCTGCTCGTTCCTCTGACTTGTGTCTGGCTGTAGTCTGTGTCTCCACCATCTCCACCCCATGCCCTATCTTCTCTTTGTGGCTATTTAGGAACTGTGCCAAAGCTGGTATGATTGTTCATGTGCAGTCGGCACTGACTCCTAGTCTTCCTTTTGTCTTTTTTTTGTTTGGGCTTTGACCTTCTAACCCTACTTGATAACTAACCCATTGTGTGTTGGTTTCTGCTTCTGTTTTGTTGGACCTGCTCCTTATTTCTTGGTAATGACTCTGTCTAGCTCCCCAAAAATGTTTGTATACTGGCTATCATTGCCCATGTCCTGAACATGGATGCAATTCTGCTTTATTATTAGCAAACTACTTTCTCCTGTCTAGCCTGTCAGCTGTTTAATAGGAAGCAATCTTGAAAGCTGCAGCCTGAGGGCTTTCCTGCAGCCAGACACATCCTCAGCACAAGGTCTACACAGCAATTCTTTCTCTCTATGCTAGTTGCTGGCACTCAATCCCCTATCTCAGACATTTTTTCTGCTTTATTCTAGATATACCATACTCCTGTAACCAGGTCTCTCTGCTCCGGGAGCCTTTAAAACAACCAAAATACAGCCAGCAGTCTGCTACAATGACATAAACAAGAAAGGTAATCACATTAATGAATTGAACACATACTATTTGGACAAAATGTTTAATCAAAATAGTTAAAATGTGCTCATAATGAGCATATATATTAAATGGGTAAAATAATTCTGTATATTGATGCTATGGCCATAGTTTTGTCCCTTGTAGCTTTGAAAATGTTGTGTAAGCGTTGACAGGTATTTTCAGTAAAATAGTCATCTAGTGTAGCATAACTGCTGTCAAAATGACACCATTCTGATTTTCTTCTCGCTTTTTTGTTTGTAACAACTGAGTGGAAATCACTTTCTCGAAAAATGATTCACTCCATTCTGCTTTTGTTCCAGCTGCTCTTGGTAGTGTGTTTGCAATATCCATTTTCCATGTTTATATGTTGCAGACAGTCAAGTTAAATTTCTATGTTAACAACATTCTATGTAGTCTTGCAGGAGTTTGACCGACTGGTTTGGACAGGTGTCCTTTTCTCATGGGGTATATATTATTCTGAGTAACATTTGAGTCCTTATTAGCGATGCAATTCAAGTTCAGGTTGAGGTAGATTTCAACCCAAAATTTGTATGTCCACTGTTCGGGAAAGCTGTGGAATGTGTTTTCCCCTGCACCAAAACCCAATTAAAATAATACATTTTATGGCCTGTGAACTTTGGACAGATGGCATAGTATGGGCAATAATTGGGGTTTGTAGATGTGCCAGCCCCCTCCCTATAAAAGTCAGCTTTACCTGATGATTTGCAGGGTTGTGGGCTACTACAATGAGTGGAGTGTCCCCCCTTTATTTATTATGCTGTACAGTATGCTATTACTTTGAATTGTGAAGAACAGACCTTAGCTCCCACGACCTAGAACCTAGGACCTAAGATGACAGTGAACAGACTCAAAAGTCCTTTTTAGAGCAATTTTCTTTGTGTGTGTCAGTAACAACCTCTGTCTTAAGCTAGATACATACTATACAACTTTTGTTGTTCGATTTCATTTAGATTTACCTTCAACTATGTAGTGGAAGTGCCTGCCTGATTACATACAAGTTCAAAGTGTTTGAATACCTAAAATAAAAGAGGTTTGGGTTATGGTGGTTGGTGTCTGGAATTGTAGTTACAATGTTTTATTTATAATTTAATCTCTATGTTATTTTTATAGGGTATTTGCAGACACATTTAAAGCTGCCCTCTGTTAGCAGCACATCACTGCATAAAACTGTGATTCAATTTACTGCACAAAATTACAACATTGTGAGGTGCGCCAAAGCATCACATCCTCAATGTCAAGTTCTGCATCTCCAAATCGGTTGTCAGGCCACAACTTTGAGAGGCAGGGCATGTTTGCCTTTTTTTTTCTGACAATGGGTGTTCTATACACAAGGGAAGAGTAGGTGAAGTGGCAGTCTGTGCCCTGGTCCCAGAGAATTTATAGGAGGAAAATGAAGGAGATGCACAACAACAGCAAGGCAGGATGTCATCATGTTTGCACAGCTACTCTGCTGTTGCAAATTTTAGAGTGATTACTGCAAGCTAAATCATGCTCCTCATTTTTTTTGGCTAATGCCAGTGCTCTGTGGATCAACATTATTTGTGGCTATTTTCTCTTTGAAATAGTGTAGTCTAACTGTGATTTATTCATTAAAACCTGTCCGGTCTCTCCCCATTAAACTTTGGCCTAATAAAATTGCTTACATACTGCAGATTAAGTCAATAAAATATGTTGCTTACTGTTTTTGGCAGAACTACTTTCCAGTGTTAATATTTTAATTGAAAACTGCCTGTGTCTCTTCTGTTCTCTAGGGCATCCAATGTCATAGTGACCCTATTGGAAGATTTTCCCTCACCTCCTGTCCTGATGATAGCTATTAAATGTTGGATTTACCATCACTTTCTAACTTCCTGACAATGGTCATCAAGATAGATTAACAGAGGGCAAAGCTACCTTGCAGGGACACAGACCGCAATGACAGCAATAAACACTTGACAGCAGCTCTAAAGTTGGGCACAAACGGTTTGTATATTGGTCGGTTTAGCAGGAACTGGCTGACATTCAGACCATGTGTGCAGCTATCCTCCCGGCAGAAGCAGAACTGGCTTTTGTCGAAGGGACATGTTGGAAAATCAGTATCTGATCAGTGCTCGCAGCCAATGGCTGCAAGCGCTGATTAGTGTGTTCTGGCGGGGAGGTACCCTAACACCACGTACTGCAGTGATCTCTCAGCGGGCTGAATGCAAAAAAAAAAACTGAGTATGTGCACTAGGCTTAACCCTTTCCACTCCACTATGATGGCTTTCAGTGAATTTTATTTTGTTTTTCTTTTTATTCATTTTTAAACTGTTTTATGCATTTTATTGTTTATAGCGCCTTTATTATACAAACAAATGACACAGGATGTGTAGAGTTTTATGGGTTTTGTAAGAAAAAAATTAAAACAAAAAACATTAAAATTTGTGTACAGAAAAGAGTGAGCATAGATTTACTTATGTATCTGTGTGTGAGTCAGTCATTTTTCAGAAAAGCAGATGAGATTAGCCTGGTAAACAAAACTACACCTTCTAAATGGAAGTTATAAATTAATAAAAAATAATATCAAATATTTAATTTCCAGCTAAAAAGGGAAACATTTTAAAATGTGTTTTTTCAGTGATAGGCATAATAAATAAAGACAATACATAAAGCAAAGCTATGTATTCCTTAAGATCGCAAAAAATAGAATCTTTCATGTGAGAGACGGTAAGCAGGGGTGGGGCCTCAGAGCACTAAAGTGCCTATTTATAAAACAGTTGTATAGTCTGAACATAGCAATACGCGGCCATGTCCTAAAACAGAATATATTCAGCGGCATTGTGTGAATAACACAGAAGAAAACCACAGGCTCCAGAACCACATTAAACTGCTGTAAAAACTAAAGGCAGGTGCAGTGTGAAGTATTTACAGCAGTGCTGAGCAGGTAGAGTGGTATTTGATTAGTGCTTTTTTTTTTAAACAGATTTACTGAAATCATATTGGGGTTTAGCTGCCAGTTTTTATAGAAATTCTTCTAAGCAGAATCCTTCATCAAGACAGGATTCACTATGATGCAATCCAGGCCAGCTGCTTTATAGAATAGTATGTGACACAAGTTAATTAAAAATTCAGAAAGTTCATTCATAGGAATGGGTTAAAAAGGGAAACATTCCAACAAAGCTTTGAGCTGTTAAGGTAATTAGTAGTGCCAGATGCAAATACTTCCCATTCAGCGGAGCTATGGGCTGAAAATCTTGCCTATTCGTTACTTTTGTATTGTACAAAGTGAGGCTTTTAAAAATGACCATCTGCTACTAGAAGACTGTAGTAAATTCAGACAGGGAAATGTGAGACAGATCTTTTTACCAAGTGACATAAATGAAAATATGTTTTTTCTTCATCCCTTTGGCTGAGATTGTCACTAGGGATAAGGGATTTGGGCTCAAATTGATCCTAAGACATGAACCTAGCTTAGTCACACTGCACTGAGAGGGTGAACTAAAAGGCCAGATTTGCCCAGTTTATCTGACTGTCTGGAACTTTGGTTACTACCACCACTAAATCGCAGTGTACCATACACCGGCTTATTATACATTGTAAACAGGCTGGCAGAGATCCTGGGTGACGTTATTGACCAAATAAGGCCATGACCATATTTGGTCAATGATGTCACCAGGGTTCCCTGGTATTGTGTTGGCTTTGTTCTCTATTTATTTACTATTTAATATTTTTTTATGAATGAGTAACAAGGTTACCGAATGGGCACAATGTGCCCTCCATGGGGCAGCTTTGCAACCTCTGTCCTAGTAAGGTACGTTCCTAATGTTCAGGTTGTGGCCTGTTATGGTTCAAGAGTAGGGGATGTATGCTCATTGCTCCCCTCTTTTCTGGCCAGCTAGGCTGCATGCATGATAAAGGAACTAGTGTTGATTTTTAGGGGGACCCCATACCTTTTTTGCTTGAGTCCCATAGACCAAGGTTTCTCAACCCGTGGTACGCGTACCCCTGGGGATACATGCACCACGGGCAGGAGGTACGCCCAGTGGTCTTTCGAGTCCTGCCTCCCGCCCACATACAGTCCCTGGCAGCTTTCTGTAGCCGTGCTGCGGGGACTGTACTGTCAACGGGGGAAGCAAGCGGTCCACCCCATATCCAGGGGGGGTGCCAGGCTGATGGTAGCTGCACGGGGATGCTTCCCCAGCCAGGGCTGACATGGTCAGTAATTGGTCCCATGTCCTCTCATCTCCCGGCTCCTCCCCCCTCCAGCGCGCCATTTGTGAAGATGGCTGCTGCGGCTCCCTGAAAAAAGGTGAGTCCTGCCTGCATGCCTAGCTATCAGTGCAACCTCCTATCAGTGCCTCCCATCAGTGCAGCCTCCTATCAGTGCCTCCAATCAGTGCAGCCTCTTATCTGTGCCTTCCACCAGTGCAGCCTCCTATCAGTGCAGCCTCCTATCAGAGCCTCCCATCAGTGCCTCCTCCTATCAGTGCAGCCTCCCATCAGTTCTGCTTTCTATCAGTGCCGCCTCCCATCAGTGCAGCCTCTTATCAGTGCCACATATTAGTGCCTCCTATCAGTGCAGCCCATCAGTGCCTCCTATCAGTGCAGCCCATCAATGCCTCCTATCAGTGCCTCGTATCAGTGCAGCTCATCAGTGCCTCCTCATCAGTGCCACCTATCAGTGCCCATCACTTTCTTGAGACAGGGGTACTTAGGAATTTTTTTTAGACTTGCAGGGGTACTTCACCGTAAAAGGGTGAGAAACACTGCCATAGACTATCTACAGTATCTCACAAAAGTGAGTACACCCCTCACATTTTTGTAAATATTTTATTATACTTTTTTCATGTGACAACAATGAAGAAATGACACTTTGCTACAATATAAAGTAGTGAGTGTACAGATTGTAAAACAGTGTAAATGTGCTGTCCCCTCAAAATAACTCAACACGCAGGTATTAATGTCTTAACCGCTGTCAACAAAAGTGAGTACACCCCTAAGTGAAAATGTCCACATTGGGCCCAAAGTGTCAATATTTTGTGTGGCCACCATTATTTTCCATCACTGCCTTAACCCTCTTGGGCATGGAGTTCACCAGAGCTTCACATGTTGACACTGGAGTCCTCTTCCATTCCTCCATGATGACATCACTGAACTGGTAGATGTTAGAGACCTTTCGCTCCTCCACCTTCCATTTGAGGATGCCCCACAGATGCTCAATAGGGTTTAGGTCTAGAGACTTGCTTGGCCAGTTCATCACCTTTACCCTCAGCTTCTTTAGCAAGGCAGTGGTCATCTTGGAGATCGTTATCATTTTGGAATATTGCCCTGTGGCCCATTCTCCGAATGGGAGGGGCTCATGCTCTGCTTCAGTATGTCACAGTACATATTGGCATTCATGGTTCCCTCAATGAACTGTAGCTCCCCAGTGCCGGCAGCACTCATGCAGCCCCAAACCATGACACTCCCACCACCATGCTTGACTGTAGGCAAGACACACTTGTCTTTGTACTCCTCATTTGGTTGCCGCCACACATGCTTGACACCATCTGAACAAAATAAGTTTATCTTGGTCTCATCAGACTAAGGACATGGTTCCAGTAATCCACGTCTTTAGTCTGCTTATCTTTAGCAAACTGTTTGTGGGCTTTCTTGTGCATCATCTTTAGAAGAGGCTTCCTTCTGGGACGACATGCAGACCAATTTGATGAGGTGTGCGGTGTATGGTCTAAGTACTGGCAGGCTGACCCCCCCTTCAACTTCTGCAGCAATGGTGGTAGCACTCATATGTCTATTTGCCAAAGAAAACGTTTGAATATGACCCTAAGCACGTGCACTCAACTTCTTTGGTCGACCATGGCGAGGCCTGTTCTGAGTGGAACCTGTTCTGTTAAACCGCTGTTTGGTCTTGGCCACCGTGCTGCAACTAAGTTTCAGGGTCTTGGCAAGCTTCTTATAGCCTAGGCCATCTTTATGTAGGGCAACAGTTCATTTTTTCAGATCCTCAGAGAGTTCTTTGCCATGAGGTGTCATGTTGAACTTCCAGTGACCAATATGAGAGAGTGAGAACTATAATACTAAATTTAACACACCTGCTCCCCTGTCACGTACCTGGTGGTTGAGCCTGACTTGTGCAGGGGGCAACCTCTCTTATGGCCCTGGTTCGAGAACCCCTGGTAGTGGGGACAGGGAGTTCTGGAGCACAGGGGGGGCACGAGGGCTGGACTTAGTCACTGGTGGTAGCTGAGAGTCCACTGGAACTCATGCAGATAGAAGGATGGTGATGCAGGCCGGGTTGGTAACAAGGCAGTACAGTACAGAAGGATCAGGCAGGCTGATGGTTGGGTGCAGGCAGGGTCGACAGAGGAGCAGGCAAAGAATAGTCAAAGACAGGCCGGGAGTCAGGGCAGGCAGAAAGCAAACAAAGTCCAAGGAAAGCCGGGGTCACAGATACAGGAAGTCTCTTCAGAGTAACACGCTGGGTCGCAGGGTACAGGAACGCTGTAGAACGGACAGCACTTGCTTCCTGGTGCTGTCTGCTTAAATGGCCACTATTGGTGCCATTGCCGGCGCATACGCGCACAACCGCTCGCAGACGCGCACGGGCACGCGCACACGCTACGTGCATCCGCGCATAGGTGATCCAATGGCCCGGGATGATTCCTTACATCCCCATTCACACCTGAGACCTTGTAACACTAACTAGTCACTTGACACCGGGGGAGGGAAAATGGCTAATTGGGCCCAATTTGGATATTTTCACTTAGGGGTGTACTCACTTTTGTTGCCAGCGGTTTAGACATTAATGGCTGTGTGTTGAGTTATTTTGAGGGGACAACAAATTTACACTATTATACAAGCTGTACACTCACTACTTTACATTGTAGCAAATGTCATTTCTTCAGTGTTTTCACATGAAAAGGTATAATAAAATATTTACAAAAATGTGAGGGGTGTACTCACTTTTGTGAGATACTGTATCTATTTAGACCCTCATAGATAAGGCACTGGTATGGCTCTTGACAAGGACCACATAGCATTATTTTTTTGGTGGGGTTCCCCTCAAAGCCTATACTGGATTTACTTAGTAGATAAGGGGCTTGTATGGATTTTGTGGGGGACTCCAATGCTGTTTCTAAAACATAATAAAGCAGGCTGGGAACTGTTATTAAGCGACAGAATTTTTTTTCCCGAAGTTTCACTTTTGCAGAAGTACATCATACAGATTTGCATGTTAATGTGCAGTTTTAAGGCACTCACTAAGCATGTTATTTAAAATAATTTTTAATGTTGCCCTTTAAACTACATGAAAAGACCCATTCCCTGCTGAATGGTATTTTGCTTTGGTAAATGTCTCCATGGCAATGCCTAGCTACCCATACCCTTTAATAAAAGCTTGAAAAGGCCAAAAAAAATTACAAGGTTCGGCTTCCATAGACTTCAGTATTAGTCGGATCCTATGTTTAGGGGTTGTGAACTTCCCGCTATGTTCAGTGACATTCAGCAAGCCAAAATGTGCCCAGTTTGCTCATCCCTAACAGCCACCTGCACACAAATAGTACTAAGAATTGACATCTGGTAAAGTGTACAAATCAGTGGCATTATCTTCCAGCAAAGTAACTGATTTTGCATTGTGGAAAGACACCTTGAGCTTGCATGGCCTCCATTAAGTCTATTCAAATCACAATAGAGTTATCACTCATAGAATAGCATCTAACACACAACTGTAAAATAGCAGTAAAATAGTATGTAACATGGTTGAACCTCTAGAAATAACTTTTCCCACAAGAAATGTAACTTGTGTATATCTGGTAAGCTTTTAGTGAGAGTTATTCAAGGATATCTAAGTCCAGCAACAAACTTTTAGTATGTGGTGACTGATTTAGTTTTTTTCAGTTTTGAGGCTGAGAACATTTTCAGCAAGTACAAAAAAAACCTTATTGATCTTGCCAGAAATACATTGCCCTTGTCACTTCCTGTGAGCTAAACTGAAAGCACAATGTTATCTTCCTTCTATAAACGATTAATTTCCCCAAACCCCCATGTATTAGAGATAAAGAGAAGAAATTCTTGAAGTCTAGTCTGGGTGACTCCCTCCATATATACAGAGAAGTGAATGTAGCCTCACAGGGACTGGAAATGTGTTACTGTAAAGATCATTAGGTAAAAATAAAGAAAAAACAAAACCTGAGAGAAGAAAACAAATGTAGGCACTTAATCTAAGGCCTGGAAATGCAATATATCACATTTTTGTTTATGGGTTTTTATATGCCATAGACTCTGATGCAGGGTTGCCAACCGTCAGTAAATTTACTGACAGTTTGTAAAAATCAGTGATTTTTACAACTGTCTATAAATATCAGGGTCTGATAATTTTGGCATGCTGTGCTGATTTTTTAAGTGTAAACCAGGCAAATTACTTGATATGGGTATTGCCAGTGTTTCCATGTTGTGTTTAACCACTTCCCGCCCGGCGCATTGACAAATGACGTCCGGGCGGGGGGTACATTATCCTGACTGGACGTCTATTGACGTCCTCAGGATAATGCGCGATCGCGCGCCCCTGGGGGCGTGCATCGCGGCGATCGGTGGTGCCGTGGGTCAGGCTGACCCACCGCATTACCGACCGAGGTAAAAGGCTTCGATCCGAAGCCTTTTACCATGTGATCAGCCGTGACCAATCACGGCTGATCACAGTGTAAATAGGAAGAGCCGTTGATCGGCTTTTCCTCTGCTCAGGTCTGCAGACCTGAGCAGCGGAGAGCCGATCGGCTGCTCTCCTGACAGGGGGGGGGCTGCGCTGAACATTTATCAGCACAGCCACCCTCAGGATAACCCCACTGGACCACCAGGGAGCCGGATCAGGGCCACCAGGGAGCCCCCCGCCGGACAGCACATCCAGGCCGCCCAGGACCACCAGGGAATTAAATCAGAGGCCGCCCAGGACCACCAGGGAGCCCCCACTAGACCACCAGGTAAGGGCACTATTGTGCACTGTAGGGATGGCACTGTGCCCATGTATGATGCCTGCCAGTGCCATCCCTAACAATGCTTGTTGTACCTGTGCCCACCCCTGCCACCTATAAGTGCCCACCTGTGCCCACCCGTGTCACCTATCAGTGCCCACCCGTGTCACCTGTCAGTGCCCACCTGTGCCACCTAAAAGTGCCCACCTGTGCCACCTAAAAGTGCCACCTGTCAGTGCCCATCAGTGCCCAGTGCCACTTATCAGTGCCGCCTATGAGTGTCCATCAGTGCCGCATATTAGTGCCACCTATCAGTGCCCGTAAGTGTTGCTTGTCAGTGCCACCCATCAGTGCTGTATATGTGCCCCATCATCAGTGCAACCTTATCAGTGCCACCTCATCAGTGCCAATCTGTACTGCCTCATCAGTGCCCGTCAGTGTAGCCTCATCAGTGCCCATCAGTGTAGCCACATCAGTGCCCATCAGTGAAGGAGAAAATGTACTTTATACAAACTTTTGTGACAGAAACAAAGAAAAATGTTGTTTTTTTTCAAAATTTTCGGTCTTTTTTTTTTCTATAGCGCAAAAAATAAAAACCGCAGGGGTGATCAAATACCACCAAAAGAAAGCTCTATTTGTGGGAACAAAATGACAAAAAGTTTGTTTGGGTGCAGCGTCGCTCGACCGTGCAATTCTCATTCAAATCGCAACAGCACTGAAAGCTGAAAATTGGTCTGGTAGGGAAGTGTCCTAAGTGCCTGGTATTGAAGTGGTTAAATATCAATTGTCTTAGTTTTTCATAGGAGTTCTGTTATTTTGCAAGGTGTCAGTAAAAAATGTGCTCTGCCAGTAAATTTTCCATGTTTTGCCAGTAAAAAACGCTGCGAGAGGTTGGCAACACTGCTCTGATGTGCCCATCCTCAGACATACAGTATTTTACACCCAGAGTATGTACTTGAATGCTTAGATTGGATGACCATTTGAGTTTAGGCCTATGGCTAGTGATGAGGGTAAGCACTTTGCAGACTTTTCCACAGAGCAGACATAGTTTCAGGGTATTGAAAACTGTTGCAGGGAAAGGATAGACAAAGCTGACAAACTGCACAGAGAAAGAATATGATTAATTTGAAAACAGTATCTTTTTGATTCCTAGTTACTCGGGCAATCAATATCTTTATTGCCTTTATTATTTTGTTGGTATTAATTGTGGGCTCATTTTGTCTTTATTTTTATTTGGTTGTTGATTTAACCACCTGACCCCTGTAAGGGTTTATCCCCTTCACAACCATTTTTTGCTATTCAGCACTGTGCTACTTTAACTGGAAATTGCTTGGTCATGGAACACTAATTTATATATATTTTTTTCACTCAAGTAGAGCAAATAGGTGGTATTTGAACACCACTGTTTTTTTTTATATATTTTTTGCTATATAAACAAAAAAAGACCAACATTTTTTAAAAAATTTAATTTTTCTACTTTCTGTGATAAAACATATCGAATAAATTTAATTTTATTCATACATTGCAGCCAAAATGTTTTATGTTACATGTCTTTGGTAAAAAAAAATCTCAAAAAGTGAATATTAATTGGTGTTGTGAAAGCTATAAAGTCTACAAACTTTGGTGATATATATATATATATATATATATATATATATATTTAAAAATGTACTCATGTACTAACAGCCTCTCATTTCTCGAGGCTCTTAAAATGTACCTTTTATACATCTTTTGGAAAATTAAGAAATTGGTTTTTTTCCCACTTTTTTTTAACAAGCTGTCACCAGTGCAGTACAGTGGCATCATATGACTGGGGTGGAAGGGATCAAGGATACTGACTGGTGACAGTATGTTAATAATAATAATAATCATTTTTATTAATTTTTTTAAACATTTTTTAACTTTTGATTTTTTATTCTTTAACAATTTGTTTTACATAAACTTTCATCATAGTATTTCAGAGTCACATAGCGACACTGTACTACTCTGGGGGGGGGGGGGGGGAGT
>BLSH010535872.1:505348-519627 GCA_018402905.1 Glandirana rugosa | reverse complement strand
GGTTACTAAGTGCCTGTCCTGGAAGACTAGCCGACACACGTTAGTGTCGGGTCTCGAGACACAACCATTCGTTGTGTCCCGAGACATGTCTCCCTCACTAGACGGTCAAAGTCAAAGACTTTGACTCTCGAGATCATCATCTTCCTTCGTGTGGAACGTGTGTCATATGTGTCAATCCGTGTGTAAATTGGGGAACTAGCGGGATCTACAATAGGGGAAAGGTCGGTAACAGTAATCATGTCACTATCACATTTCATAATAGTGACTAGTGACATAATTACAGTGACCACTACAGTCACCGTCAATCCGTGATCCGTCAAAGGGGGACGCAGTCAATTACAGTCTAAAGGGTAGCGTGATACGTCAAGGTAATATTCAGCGACTAGCGGCGGTAATCATATTTAATAAAAAAAAAAAAAAAAAAAAATATATATATATATATATATACCGAAGTTTTATTTTTTTCATACTACTAATGGCGGCGATCAGCGACTTATAATGGAACTGCATAGTGCGATGGGAAATCTGACATTAACTGACGCAGGGGGAAACTGCCTAGTGCCTAACTGCCACTGACATCACCAGTGACATTAATACAGTGATCAGTGATAATACTTTACACTATCACTGTACTAATGACAATGGCTGGAAAGGGGATAACATCTAGGGCGATCAAGGGGTTAAATGTGTGCCTAACTGTGTATACTGTGTGCAAGGTGTGCTTCCTTCTACTACTAGAGCTCTCAGTTTCAGAAACTGAAACTGGCAGATCACTCCCTCTGTACAGAGCCCTGTGTTGCTTACCAACACAGAGCTCTGGGCTGTGATTGCACACAGCCGATCAGAAGGTCCTGTCCGTGAATCATTGGCTGGGACTAGCTGACAGACTCCTGCTGTCTACAATCACAGCGGGTGCCGGGCAGGGGACATGTATGAGTGCACCCTAAATCCGGGAGCAAGCAGTGAGGTTGCTTTGCCTACAGCGGCCGCTCCCCCGTAGTGCATTGCGGGCTCTTTATACTTCTGCACTGCATTCTTCATCCTCCTATCTCAGCCGCCTCTTCTGAGTTGAATGATGACATCCTTCCTGACATGCTTCCTGTGAGCCTATGGGAACAAGGACAAGTCTTCTGGGGTGCATCATCACATCAACCTGGGCTCTTTATAGAGACCTGTTTGCTGTTATTTTTTTGTACAGATCTAACTGCTGCTGGTGCTGTAGGAAGGGGACCCCAGGATGTCACATGACTCCAATAAAGACAGCACAAAAAAGGCCTGTATACAAAAAAATTGTAAAAGGTATGTAAACATGTAAAAGGTAAAATACAATAAAAAGCTAAAAAAATGAATGCAGGAGAGGGCCCCAGTGAGGGGTTGGGGTCTGCCCAATCTGAAGTTGGGTATTATCTTAAGTTTAGTATATTTATTTGGAAACCAATGAATGCCAGGAAGGTACAGTCACAACAACACCAGACAAAGAAATATTGGCACAGATCCACACCCCAAAATTGTTTTGACCACAATCCAATGTGTATAGCATACATATAAAGATATACCTATAAAGGACATACCTTAAAATGTATCTAAAGCCGTTTTTGATAGAGTGGTGACGGTTTGGTAGTCACCAGAACAGAAATGGAGAGGAAAGGAAATCTTCCAATCTTCTTTCAGCTGGGAATATCCCTCACTTTGGAGAAATTTCCTCATGCAGTGGAAAGAAGAGAAGAGAAATTCCCAGATGAGATACATATGGCAAAAAAAATGAGATGGGTTTTAACCATTTAATTCTTTATCCACAATATAAAAAAAGCTATAGCTTCTAAAGTAGGTCACACCAACTAAATCCCACTGTGGCATGTTTGCTATTTTTTTTACCCTCAACAGGATTTCCCCCAAATCATTTTGAAAAAAGTAATGTCTATTATGGTATGACACCCCTAGTTTAGGATAACTAAAAGTGTATGTAAATACAAAGCAGTTAAACACAACAAAAATGTTATGCTGACACAAATGCGTCATAATGCATGCTGAAAGCAAACATATGTATAATATTGTGATACAAAGGAGTGTGTATCATTTGCGGTGCCTGAGGAGGGACCAAAGTATAGATTTATGCAGGGTTCTATGCAATCAAAAACTAGAATGTGGAAGGCTCAAATGTTATGGCAGTAGGGAAGATGATACAGCAGTAACAAAACCTGTATATAGAAGTTGATTTATTGATGTATAATTCATAGGATTGCAGTGGGTATGCTGTAACATGAGGACAGATAAAACGAAAAACTGACATAGACAAAAATTTCAACAAAGTCTATGCTGGTTTCTTTTAGAGCTTTTTCTGCTAAATAAACAGATTTTCTGTTGTATTCCTATCTTTATGTTTATCTGATTTTCTTGTTCAGTTTTTAGCTTGTATGTACAGTATTTGTTTGGTAGTCCAAGCATTCTCCCAGAGACCTAACATATGTAGACTTTCCTCTTCTACACATTGTTCCCATTAATGTCCTTTAAAAACACACACACACACACTTACAAAATATACTTGTATTAGAGCAGGGAGAAAGTTTTAGATACAATTTGTTTGCTCTTTTTCAGTACTTCATTCTGACAGTGTAATCTGATTTTGGCAAGCAGACACTTAGATCTGATTCTTGATCAGTTCAAACTGGCCAACATTAAAGTTGATTTTAATTGTAACATCTAGAATAAAACTAATAAGGCATATGCTATAAATTGCTTTACCAACAAAAATAAACCTTAATCTGCAGACATTATTTTGTGCGATGCCTTCAAATTGAAAGAAACCAAACATTATACATACCCAAAAATAAAAGACCCACATCACAATTTTAATAATCTTTAGACAGATTTAATCATGTTTTTTGTTTTTTACAGTAAAATACATTTGAATGCATGCTTTTGGTTAATAGGTTGAAAATACATAAATGCTAAATTCATGCAACATGGCAATACCTGAGGTTATTATATTGTTTTTTTAAAAAATCCTTTTTTATTATTTTTTTTATACAAATCTGATGCTTTTGATGATCAAGATAATCATACTTTAAAAATATAGATTTCTCTTTTTTGTTCGGGATGTACAAATATCATATTGCGTGTAGAATGGTAGAATAGCAATTTTAAAAAGTTAGGGAGACAAACATGACCAAGAAATGCACCTCATGGAACAACACCATCTCAAAAAATGGGTACAGTTCAGCATTACAAGGAAATGAGCTGCGACTGTACCGTTTAGTTGAATGAGATTCCTGAATAACAACATGGTTTCTCTACTAATGTGCGAAAATTCTCAGATTTTGGTAAAGAAATAGTCTTTGTCCATTACAATCATTGAAGTGGGAGAAAAGACAGCACATATTTAGATGATCACTAGACTGAAACCTTTAAGTGCTCTCTAATAATAGCTCTTTGCTGCACTGTTTACTTCTAGAATACAACCATTTGTGTTCAGTAATTATGTTCTATGGGCTTTATGAAAAGGGGTTATACTGTAGTAAGGCCACATATTTGCTTTAATTTTAACATTTTGTTTGAAATTAATCTGAAAGAAGATCACTCTGGCAGTGAAGTCATTTTGATGACTATTGTGGAAGTACAATGGTTTCTAAATTCCCTGTGAGACCCAATGGAAAATAACCATTTGGAATGTATTCAAGGGGCCCTTATACATGTCCAGCTATAATACACACATCTTAAACTCATAATAATTTTATTTAAAAATTCCCTTTTACCCTCTTTTGCATCTCACAAACAATGGGCTCTGTTTTTAAGGCAGCTGTGTATGTGTTTGCACTGGGCACTATTATTTCAGTTGTTTTAAATGTCTTATAACAGAGAGGAGTATAAGAAGGTTTCTCCTTGGGGTATTGGTATGAAGATTATATTGGGCCAATATATGGGAATGAAGTATGCAGTAAATGTCAACAAAATCCCTAAAAATTACTGATTTCAAACATTCCTTATTTGTCTTTTTAGTTAACATAACTTGTGGCTTAAGTTTTGCTATGCCCAAAACAGTACCTGTGCATAGTGGTTGCTGTATGCTCTATTTTGCTCCATTACATACACCCCAGCTCTCCAGCATTCCCAAGTTGTGAAAAATCAGTGTAAAATATGACTTTACCCAGTTTGTCTTTACCTCCCTTCCTTCCTCATTTCATGATTGGCTTTTCCTTACTGGTTGATATTGGCCAATAGAAAAAAAATCCAACTAATGGAGAAAGAAGGGATAATCAGACTTTTGAAGGCAAAGTTCATTTTTACAGAGAGTTTCACAGCTGCTATCTAGGAATTATTAGAGGGATTGAGATATAGTGCCTATATACACTGTGCAATGTATTGTCAAATAGGATAGAACAAGGAATGGCATGGGTCACTTTAGGATACCATCTAACAACAAGTATTTATGGGATTTGAATCTAATCCAAGGCTTGTGTTGTTTAAATCCTGCTTCATTAAAAGTTATTGAACTAAAATCAGCTCAAACTGAGAAACGTAAAATCATATTTTAAAGATTGGTTGGTTAAAATACCCAAGGAAGGGTGGTAATATACCACAGAAAGCAATAATATCAAAACGTTAATCTTTGTGATCTGCCTTAGGTCAAGGAGTGCAACAAAATGGCAGTAACCCATAGCAACCAATCAGAAACCATCTGTCATGCCTGATTTAACCTGCTGAGAGGTGAAATTCGAAGGCTTACTGCACTACTCACATTGCGATGCAACACAAACTGTGGGCTTTACAGGTGAGACCCATAACCAATTACCATCTTGTGGAGTCATTACTGAATCCCAATATACCCAAAGCCAAGTCTTCTGCGTTATGTTTAAATCATTTTTTTTGAAATCCCAAAGAAAGCATGTTCTGAACATTCACACTTATTTCATTAAAGGTAAATGCATTGCTTCTCAAAGTAACACATTAAAAGATTTTACTTCCAGCCCTGTGGTATGTGATAGGAAAGTCTGGTTACATGGGTATATTTAGCTAAAATGTTATCTATGAGAATCAGTAGCTTTAAAAATAGTAGAGCAATCAAAGACAAGTTATTTTTAAGACAGACAAGGCAATCACAGCTTACGGGAGAGGCGGAAGCTAATCAGAG
The DNA here is from genome assembly GCA_018402905.1 of Glandirana rugosa. Taxonomy (NCBI): domain Eukaryota; kingdom Metazoa; phylum Chordata; class Amphibia; order Anura; family Ranidae; genus Glandirana; species Glandirana rugosa. The sequence continues at coordinate 514,499 of BLSH010535872.1, read as the reverse complement.
AGAGGAGTGAGGCTGAAGGGAGAGAGAGGGGGACCCAATGATATCTGGAGGACGTACAACTCCTGCTGTAGCCTTAATATGTCTCTAAATGGATTAGATCCAGGCTGAAAGTAAAGGTGGAATAGGATAGGAACATATGATCAGTACTGTCTTGATTTCTACAAATACAGCGAATGATAGTTGGCACAGCATGTACTAGCATTATCCTGTAAACACCATAAATATAGTAAATTTAAAACTTAAAAAAAAAAGGGATCTGCTGAAAAAAAAAATGAAACTCTGACATCTTCTTAGCAGACCTGTGGAACAATGATGTCTAACTGGCAACCCTTTTGCCCCTTCCCTGTTGTTTTTCTGGCTTGACATGGCAGCCTAGGGCACAAGCAACCTGTGGATATAAAATATATTAGGGTGATATTAACATGATCACCATTCTTTTTAATAGAAATATGAAAAACGGAATAACACATGTAACTTTGAGCTGATTACCTTGTCACTGTGTTCCCAAAGGGCATCAGCAGTAACTGTAGAATGTGAATGATCTTAATGCCTGTTGATCACACTGCTTTATATATGTATTATATATGTATTATTACGGTATGTGTAACATTTATCTCCATCTTACTATTATTATTATTATAAGCACAATTTAAATATACTGTACGGATTTATAGAGGCACAAGTGGTCCTATGTAGGACTCATGAAATCTGAAGGCCTGCTTAACACTGCTATGATATATGGGTGCATAAATAGAAAATATAGACCTGTGCTTTGTAATGGAAGCATATATAGCTGGCAATACTGAAAAAAATATCTCAGACTGGTTTTTGTAATGCAGGAAATTGTGGGAAATTAGGTATTGTTAGTGGAATCTGCAAAATGCAATGTCTGTGCTTTAAATAATATATTATGCTATTGCTAATGAATACATTTATAATTGAGTATGGATGTAGAACCATTTAGGTCTCATCTCTAACCTATTGGGGTAATATCCCCATATATACCCCCAATATGATGCCGGCGCTGTCGAAGGGAGGGGAAGAGGAACGAGTCCTCAGGCGACCGCATCGCTGAACCGTGGGACAGGTGAGTGTCCGACTGTTAAAAGTCAGCAGCTACACTTTTTATAGCTGCTGACTTTTAACTGGGTGGAACTCCACTTTAAAGTGGTTATTAACCCAGTACAAAAAAACTCCCATCCCTTCTGTAACATAACCTTACGTGTCCCTGTGTCTGTGTTATATGAAAAAAGCTGCCCATCTGTACCTATATCACAGTGTCTGCCAGTGCTCATGTGACTCCTCGCCTCTCTCCTCTGTCTGGCTGACAGCTATAGTGGGCAGGGCCGAGCACTCCCGCTGACCTCAGCCGGGGAGGAGGAGAGGAGGGGAGGAGAGAGAGCCTAGGAGTCACGTGTGTGCTGGGAGACGCTCTGATATAGGTACAGATCTGCATATTTTTTATACAGCACAGGCACAGGGATACATAATATTATGTTATAGAGAGGAAGGGAGGATTTTTTCGTAGTTATGATAGCAGCAGGAGGGGAGGGGGTGGGCACTGACACAGAGCAGACAGGCAGGGAGGGGGGAGAGGAGGACAGAGAAGGACAGAGCAGAGCTGCGAATGATGGAGGCACGTAAACTAACCAGAGCTCAGCAGCCACTATAAACCATGGTCAGTTTACAGGGGGAGGGTATAGCCAGGCAGGATCAGTCAGGTCTTTAGGTGATAGAAGGGGCCAAATTACACATCAAAAGCACTGAGCTGTATAACATGCTTTAAGGGAACAGGATCTGTGTTTTTTTTTTTTTAGGGTAACAAACACTTTTAAAACATGTTTTAAAATGTTACATTTTTTTAAATGATTTGTCTACCTTTGTTTTAGATAAGTAAACCCACTGCGTAATTTAACATACAGCCAACCAGATAAATTACTGTTTTTTATCCCGGATCATAGACCTACTCTGATGACCCATCCAGTACAACAGAGTGCATTATTATTACCATTTAGTTGCATGGTTGTATAAGCATTTGTTGGGAAGCTTAACAATAAAGCAAAACAGTCTGTGCATTTGTGTTAAAGGAAATTTCTGCTTGTTTGGCTTGAGCAGGTCCTGACCCGTGTAAAACCTTATAGTGTAGTCTTGGTCATTCAAACCTTCTTGACCAATTATGAATTGCTATGCTTGATCTAGAGCAGTGTAATTTCTATATCAGATAGAGTTAGATAGCCTGTTCTGTTATAGTTATAAATGGACTAAAACATCAATTATATTCTGTTATTCACTTGCTAACAGGGCCTGCAAACTATAAACTAGACTAGTACAATTTTAAGAGACTACTTGTTAAAAAAATGTTCAAAATGAATAGTCTAATAAGATCTACATGAGCAGACAAATCACTTTGACAATTGCAGGATTTTGTTTTAAATTCTGAAATTTTAACGTAAAGGAAGATATACTGCTGAAAAGCACATGGGCTTTTTCCATAAGATAAACAGCAATGTACAAAGTGCAATAACCCAAAGCAACCTGTTGGAAATTATCTTTCCCTGTTATAACTAGAATAAACCTAAATCTGATTGGTTACAATTGAATCACTGCCCTTGATACATAATTACTGCTTTTGCAATGTTTTTCTGAAATTGCCCAGCTGTTTAACATGCTTCTATCTGAATTCTAACTCACACTGATTACATATTCAGAGTAAAGGTTTAATAGATAGGCATATAGGATATATTATCAATGACCCATGCTCTAAAATAGTTCTACTGTGTCTCCTAGTGTCTACTGTGCAGAATACATATATATATCTTCTCGAGGGAAGGGGTTCTTGACATTACTTTAGAGCTGATATCTTTTTTATTGGCAATTTTTCTGTCTGGGGATTTCCAACACTCATTAACCCCCCATTATTTTTAAATAGGTTTGTGTTATTAGCATTTGCTTACACTTTCTTACTGGTATAAATTATAATCTGTTTCCAAAAATATGTTTTATACTTTAAAACTCTTGAAGAAAAAGGGAGAATTATATATATGTATTATTACTGGAGCACCCTTGGGTCCACATGGAAGCTGGTAGACCCTTTACAGCTCTTCCACAACTGAACAGAACTGCTCATCTCTGGTTTAGATTATGTCAGTTTGCATATGGTTTTATATTAATTTGTACCAGCATTTTTAAGTGTACATAATTCATGGTTTTAGTTAATAAAAAATATCCCTATAGATATATTTGGTCCTATTTGCCATTTCAGGCAGATTTTTAAATCTTTCATTACTATCAGACACAAATGTCATGCATAATTAAAACTGACTAAAGTGCAAACGTATAGTTACAAACAGGCTTGGTACAGCCTCAATCAGTGCAACTTTCTCTTTGTATTTGTAAAGGAATAATGAATTTTGGCAGTTGGTTATACCTGTGGACAATAACTCATATATCAGTTAGCAAAGGCATTTTTGACAACAACCAACTTCAGACTCTTGATTACTGCTGTATATAGAGGTGCACTGGATCTTGTAGATGGCATTTCTTGGAAGGTACCTGCTTACATATATAATAGCAGGGATTGCAAAGTGATGCTAATAAAGCTACTCCACATCTACTAACATGTATAAAGGTCATACAGGTTATGAGCAATCATTGTATAGTTGGTATAGATCCTCATGCACTGACCAAGAGTTTTCCTTCTTTGTACTGCAGATGGTCATCATAGTACTAAGCTCAAGTACAGGGCAGCACCTTCAAAACACGGACATCTGATGTAGTATGGAAGAAATACATCAATAATCTGGACTAGTTTACTGTATCAAAGTATCTAGGACTCCTGTATGCAGTCTGATCAGTCTCATAGATATCTAATAAAAGATAATTTCTCTGAAAATGGTCTTTATTGGAAAGGCTAATTTTATTCAAATGCTCATAAAATTAATGTAATTTGCAATTCCTTGCTGTTTGTGCTTTTATGTCAGATGTAACCGAGCAATCTTTGGGATAAAAAGGCCAAGTTATCATCTGATGGAAGTACTGAGTATCATGCCCATCTGAATCTGCAACAATTGATTGATTTGTAGAAAAGGGCATTGAGGTCCAGCCATTCATGGTTCTATATTAAAGGCTCTCAAGAGAATATCCAGGTCTCCCACATTGGCAGCATGAAACAGTTCTGGCTGGTCCATCATAGAAAGAGCTATTCTGAGTGCAGCCCAAATATTGCCTGAGATGACTGGGTGAAGAGACTGCAGCTGAGTCCTGCTTTTCCTCTGCAGGCTTAGGGCTGTAAGGAAGTTACTAACAGCCTCTCTGCAAAGACAACATATCAAAGGGAAAACATATCAAAGTCAAAGCCACATTCATATGCTAATGTGATACTTCTAAATTAAAAGAATGCAGATTTTTAGAAAGCACTGTTAACAAAATACAACATTGTACTATTCATCATTTTTACCAAGAAATAAAATGCTTTTTTTTTCAAGATTTTGCAGTCTTCCAGATCAAAGTCAAGCATTTGAGCTTCCCCTTATCCTGAACAGTTAACATACTGTATTAAAGTAACATGATACTAATTGAAACTAGTTATTAAAGCCCAATTCCAGAAAGATTTTAAAATCCACCCTTGTGGTGGGGACCCCTGCACTGCAAAGGTTATTTTCTTGTTTAATCTAGGAGCAGTGGATTAAGGGAAAATACTTCCCATACTCCTCATTCCAGCAGGCTCCCTTCAGCACTGTGACCGATCCCCTACAGCCGCTCTGTAAGCTACAACTGGCTCTGCTGGCACTCTAGCCTTCTAAGCATACAATACAGGGTTAATGTCCTTGTATTGTATATGATGACACCATAGATCTGCCCACATCCTGAAGCTTCGGGTGGAGGAGGAGAGTGCTGAAGCAAGGAATCAGGTACAATAAGTACAGACTCTTTTGCCAGCCCCTAAACATAACGAGCTGCTGCAAGAGTGAGTAGGGCTTGGAGTAGGGCTTTAAGTAAAATGAATTTTAGTGCACACAAACAGATTAAATACCCAATTTTTAATAAGATATAAATAATAGGGTTGCGTCCATTAAATAGGTACAAAATTTGCGCATGCCTGTGAAATGGCAATAAACTACGCTACTCACAATTGTCCATAAGTAATGCTTTAAAAGCTTTCACAGCTCATTGTATTAGAAGTAAATATGATTGATGGCCCCAGAATTATTGCTCTCACTTTGATGTTTGTGGCTATACATGCGCATTGCCACTCCCATGTGTGTGGAGGGCAACAGGATTAATTTTAAAATGTTTTTACTTCAATTTTCATTTAAATGTGTTAACATTTTTTTTTTCATTTAACGTTATTGCTATCACAAGGGGGCTAACAAACCACCTATGTGATAGCATTGGCAGGTGACGTCTTATCTTTCAGGAGACATTAGGGGTCTGTTAGACCCCTGATGTCACTCCTGTCCTCCACTTCAAGCTCAGGACTGTATATGATTGGCTGTTTACTCGTTCAAGTTGACAACTTGAAGTCCAAGTCGTATATAAATGTCCTGTGGATGGTAAGTGCTTGTAAACCACTTTAATCAAGCTCCTTAGCACAATATAATGCAGGGTAATATACTTATAACTATAGCTGCAAATGTATCTCTCTAAAAGTCTCCTTTAGCCTCTCTTGGCCCTCCTAAAGCTGCCACTCTATGGGTGTGGCTTAGGACCGAAAAATTGGTAGACGAAGACATGACATCATGCACTATCTGCAGATATACACAACCACCAACAACTGGTACAGCTGTAGTTATACCATATCTACCTTTCCTCTTCACAGTCTGTAAGTCTCAAGAGAATGAGCAGCCCGTCTTAATGGTTTGTCTGGTGTCAGGCTAAATCAGTGTAGCAGAGCAGGGATGATTGTTGGAGAACAGGAGCGTTTATAGGTGTGAAACTAAGCCGGTATAATTAGATTGTTTCATATTCTCAAGGTATACAACAGCTTTAAAATTAGCTCATGTACAGTGTTACATTTTTACAATGGATTACTGCACATATTTGGACAAATACAGAAAATGCACCAAGATTCAAGTACGAATACACATGCTGCTTGTATTTAGACAATATCTTCCTTCCAAATAGAGGCCCTAACCTTTCCTTACTCTACCCAAAACTACAATAAAAAGGTTTAGATATAGATTCACAATGCAGTTTAAAATGTTGTAGTTTCTTGTTACTGACCTGTGCGCTCCAAGGTTAATGCAGCTTATTCCTAAATTATATCTGGACCTAATAAATCCTGGCTGTATCTCCAGGGCTTTTGAATAGGCCTCTACTGCTTCTTCACTTTTATCTCCATTGGCTAATGTTGCACCCAGGCGGTTCCAAAGGGAGTAGTCCTGGCAAAGAAGAGTTAGTACAAACCCCTGTTATTAAGTTCATAGTCAGCTAGATGAATATAACATATATCATACATTTTCTTAGTAATGTGCAAGTTAATTATTTTGTTTCTAATGACATCTACATTTATTTGTATAGTATTTACACTGGTCTAGCTATAATGCAAACCTAAAAATATATGATACAGTCATTAAAGTCCAGTTGATGCCCCATACATTTTTATCTTCTTATTGTCCAATACCTCTGCAAGTTACGGATTTTGACTGATTGTTGCTTGTTAATGCCCAAAACATCTCTTTCGCTCAGTGAAAATGTAGCACTGACCCTCAATTATTCTGTGCCCGTATAGCTCAATATTAGTCACACCCTTCAGCACTAGTGCCCTTATGCAGACTTGAACTGCAGAGGTAAAAAAGGGGCATACCTGAACAGCAATATTACTGAGTTCTGATGACCAGGTCAAACTTTGGTCGCTACTAGACTGCACGCTGCTATTTAGACAATGTGCACAACTGCTGTAACAGGGAAGTGGAGGTAAGTCCATGAAAATGGGGGTTGTTAGTACATTAACTAACTTACATACATCTGCCACACTGCCAAGCAAGAAGATGACTATTTCTTTTGTGGTTAGGTTACCCACATTATGGTTCCTGGATCACTTCCTTGCTAATTGGACAGAAGTGATAATCCAGTGAAAAAATGGGGGTGGGAATGAGGCAACTGTCAGACAAAACGGCAAACTGAACTGTTTGTCTGGAGTTCTGTTTTAATAAGATCAAGTGATTCTAAAAAAAAATCGGAAGGACATTTAATAGTGTGTATTCTACAAGTCAGTTTTCAAAGAGTACATAGGGTCACCATGTCAAGGAGACAGGGACAGGGAGCTGCTTTTTGACCATATACACTTTTAAGTGTTATTGATGCTGTGTATCTGCTAAGTATTTATTTTTTGTTTAAATTATTTATTTATTTTAAAATATTCATAGAGCATAGTTGGGGAAAGAAGAGGTGAAGTTGGTATTTAGAAATTCTTCAGCTTCATGAACTTACATCAGGTCGGACCATTAAGGCAGAGTTGAAAGCATCTACAGCTCTATCAAACTCCCCACTTAGGTTAAACAAAACTCCGAGTCCAGTCTGCAAGTCCGGGTCTATTAGGTCCCCATTCTGATGTGCTGCCTCTAGATACAAATCCTTTACCTCTTCCAAGGAAGCACTGAAAGTATAACAATTCAAATTAAGAAAAACAATGCATACAACATAGGAGATTGTGGTCACATGTATGATTTCACTTGCCCAATACCATTGTTGCTACAGTATATATCATGGCTGAGTAATAACAAGCTGCGTTATTCTAAAAATATTTAAGAATAGCTGTTGCTGTTGTCTGTAAAAATCTGTGAATACCAATGACCGCTTCTAAATTAATTCTGCACATGGCTTATTTTATGTGTACCCACTTTAGGCACATACCCCATGTCATGTGTGCTGTTAACAGACATTTTTCTTTATTCTTTGAATATCTTGAATTGTATGTCTGATTATTTAGGATCTTTCTGATCTTGTGTTATCAAACACATTTGGATGATCTAATTATTTCATATTTCCTTTATAAAAAAGGCAAGCCTTATTTTAGCTTTCACTTATCCTTAACCATTATCATCTTCCTTGGGACTGCCTAGTAAGAAATACACAGCAGAAATGACCAATTTGTGTGTATCTTGGATCCCTCTATACTATTTATACTTCAAAGAAATAAGCATATGCTTCCTATCATTACCCTGAGATAAACTGCACAAAACTAGTGCAAAACAGCAATATAAAATATTTGCCTTTTCATCCAAGAACATGATCCCCCCAGCAGATAAAGGGCTTCCAGGACTACATGGGCAATTTTCCCCTGTTTTTGTCTTTGGAAAATACATTACTAAGCCTCACAGATATTCAGCATTCTTACACTGTGCCCTACTTGATTAAGCTGACATAACCACAGGAAATTGATCACTGCTAATAAGGCTTTAAAAAGTAAACTTAATAAGCATTCAAAAAATTGATTTGCAAGTTGCAACAGCAGTTTAAGAGAATCAATTATTGCAATGCAAGCATACAACTTAAAGCATTTCTAAACCCATATTTTGCAACTTAAAAGTCATTTGATGTATTGGCTGATTAAACCCATATATTGTTGCTTAGATGTAGTGGCTGACTATATTTCTTTTTTAGGTAGCTTTATTTTCATCCCATGACTCTGCCAGTAACACACATACAGTCCTAGGGTGACAAATATTCACTCACTCTATAGAGGTGTTGTGCTGATACCATGGGACAGAAGTAGGTTAGGACTACAGAGCACCTTTTGAAAAGTAGTCAAAATCATCTAAGACGCTCCATGTTTAATTTATATGATTCTGATAGTAGTTTGGTATAAGTTCAGAGAAATTGATGTATATATCATGCTTGGAGTAATAGGCTTCAAGAACTTTTGTGTGTGGTAAGCATGTCAATAAACCTCTGCGTTGCTGCTTTGACATTTGCTGGTAAGGGTTTAATTCCTGAAATTATATGGACAGAGATGGCCCAGCTCTGGTTCAATTTAATTGAAAAAGCTGATTCTAATTTGTGAGTTTGGACTTTTTGCCCTATAATTGTGCAGTTGTAATTTCTCAAAGGAAATGGCATAAAACAGTATTTTTCAGTGATGGCTGGTGGTATACCTTTTGGGGGGGGGGGGGGGGCAGCAAACAAACCACCACCAGTTGGTTGGTCACCA
>BLSH010535872.1:495330-505338 GCA_018402905.1 Glandirana rugosa | reverse complement strand
CCCCCCCCCCCAGCAAACAATCCACCACCAGTTGGTTGGTCACCAGCCTCGCACTTACCCCATCTGGGTCATGGGCAGCGCTTCCTCTGGGCGGCGGGCAGTGCCTCCTCCTGGTGCTTCACGGGGGCGCTCCTGCGTCTACTGCCTCCTCCTCCTTGGCAGCCAGTAGGATTGCTTCTCCTCTCTGCCAATTGGGTGACAGGTCTCAGGACCCAATTCCTGATTTGCCAGGAGGAGAATCAGGAAGACAATAGCAAATATTAATTCGCTATTATTACATAACTAGGTGAGACAGCCCTTTTTTTGACGCCTATTAAAGCGTGTGGCACTAATCACGTGCTTCTAAAAAAAAAAACATTAGAATCCATGCGTCCAGCGCCCCGCATGTAGATTAGAGGGCCGGACGCATGGATTAGTGGGGTGGCGCCCTGCATTACGGGCCGCCACTGGTATTTTTCTGTTGTAGTCTCCATTCATACACTATTAGTACAGGTAAAAACTCTGATCCAACTTAATGTTAAAATGCTTAAACAATAGATAAAACTGGATAGGGGCATTGTGCTGTACATTTAGAAATGCTAGGGCTCTTTCAAATAAATCTTTTCTGGTCATATGAAGAAAATTAGACCAATAAAAAGTTATTTCTAACTGGCCAAGTACTAGTACAGTAAATATTGTTTATTGCTGCAGTAAGTAAAGAGCTAATACTGTGGTTAATTTTGTCTTCTTAGCAATAAAGTGTCTTTAACTTTACCTTTCACAAAATGGTTTTGACATTCTTCTGGTCAATGCTGGAGATTCAGATTTCATCACTAGAAACTTATATCTGGGATTCTGCTTAATCCATGTTTTCAGAGTTTCATATGCATCTTGCTGATGCCCTATATTGGTATAGCTGACAGCCAAGGCCATGAGCGCTTTTAAATTATTTGGTTGTAGCTGTAAGCACCTGGAAAGCAATAATGAAACCACATATTAGTATATAAGGGGCTAGGCAATTAGGTGTGTATATCTTTAAATTTTTAGTTCACTGTGAAAATATTTTGTTGCTGTGGTGCATACAGTGTTTGAGTTTCTAGGTTTGTTTTCTAGCAGAAGAACATAAAATATTTGCTTGTAAGGCTCCATGCACACTGGCGTAAAAAAAAAAATTTTGCTTCTACAGTAGTTTTGTGTTCTACCTGTAGAAGCAGCTCAATGTTATCTTATATCCAAGCACATTAGGACAATCAGAGGCATATTTTAGGCTCAACGTTTAGAAGCAGGAAAAAAAAACCTTCTGGTTTGCGTTTCTGATTGAAGCTTTCTGGCAGAAAAAACACAAAACTCTCCTAAGCTCGTCTAAATTATTTACAAAAAACGCTCTATATACAGTAAGTGTTTTTTTCTGCCAAGGGAACAGACATTTTTTTTAAGCCCAGTGTGCATGGAGCCAATGCAAGAAACAGCAGAAATACAATAACTGTAAGTTCCTTAATTTATTATCAAGTAAAGACCATGCTCTTTTTAAAAATAAAACACAAACACAGCAAAGGTTATACAGTATATATATATATATATATATATATATATATATATATATATATATATATATATATATATATTGTAACAGCAGGCAGGTAAAAACACCTTGTTGCGTGCAAGATGGCAGGTATGTGTGTATATGTTTAAGGCTCTTATACCACTACGGGGAAGTACTGAGAGTCTATCAGGGGTAGAGGTAATGAGCCCAGCTAAATTGAGCTGGCTCATTAAGGCCTCTACGAAAACTCCCAGGTGGCCTAGGGAATTGCTCCACCCTGGAACCAGTTTTTGTGTCAAATGAACTGGGGAGCGTAACATCTTGTATTGTAAGGCCTGTGTGGCTGAGTGTCCTGCGGAGAGATAGGTGCTAGTACGGTAATAGGCTGTACCTAGCTGACAGTCAGGGAAGCCTATAGTGCAGTCAGTGGCCAAGTGGCCTAGGATTTATTTTGTTGTTTGTTTTTGTTTTGCTGTTTTTTCACATTGTAAATAGTGTAAATAAACTGCCTTTTTGAGTTCATCTACAACTGCTGTCTCGCTGTGCCTAAATTGTGTTGTGAACCCTTCCAGGGGGTCACACACACCCGCTGCCGAGCTAGCCCCCTTACAGTATATATATATATATATATATATATTTTTTTTTTTTAACTTTTACTGCTTGTCAGCGAGAACCCAAAACACACCATATTCCTTGCAATCTTCAGATTGCAAGATGTAAATATACTCTGATTTCAGAATCTTGCTGATATGCTCTTAAAATATTTGATTGTTTTGGTTGTGCTAGTAGAGTCTCATTCGTTACAGAGTTAGGCAGTTTTTAATGACATATACACTCAATCTATTCATGTAAAAATATTTTTTTTAAGCACGTGACCTTCATTGTTCTCCTTTTTCCAGAATCAATCACACACAGGTCATGAGAAGTTTTTTTCTGAAATATTTTCTGCACTTTTTCTGCCAAAAGTCTCACGCTAAAGTGATAAACATGATTAGGTGACAAAAGCTGCCATCTTGCTGGCTTGGCTACTAGCAAGCAAACAGCATATGGCTATGGCAGAATGTGATCTTTTTTAATGGAAAAAAAAAAGATTGGTTGTAGTCTAAAAGATATATTGTGATATGTGCAATTCTCTATGTTCATGTTAATGTCAAATAATGGCATCATAAAATGTAAACTTTTTTTCTTGGCACTAGTGGTGGTCACCACTAGTGTGAAGGTGTGAAGGGAAAAGGAACCTGTTTGTGAGTTGTAATGATGGTAAAAAGGAGATAGGAAAGGTGACGTTAATCTGCAATGGCATACATATCACATTGTCCCCAAAGGACTGCTGGTTTTGCCAATTGTGGGTGTGCTTGTTTTCAGTCATTAACTGTGCAATATAGCAAAGCAAAGGCCCAAATTTCAGTATGTTCTGGTTGTAGAAATGCATGGAGCTGAGAAGAGGCTAGTGTAATGGCAACTATGGGTCAATGTGGCAAAGAAAAAGGCTATTCACTTCAGGATTTTCTGCCTGTGCTACATTAGGTCATTGTGAAGACAGTTTGAACTGTGAGATCACCAAATCATTATTATATTACAGCAAGTTTCTTCTGTGTTTTTTACTTGTTGCTAACACATTAGCCAGTTTCATTTTTCAAAGTATTGGTTAAAGTGGTTCTAAAGGCTCAAGGTTTCTTACCTTCATGCATGATGGTAAAAAAACACCACTGTGAAGCAGCCCTCCTAGCTCCCCTAATACTTACCTGAGCCCCATCTTGATCCAGCAATGCGCTTGAGAACCTTGGCTCTCCAGTACTCTCCCTCCACATTGGCTGAGCCATTGGCTCCCCCTGCTGTCAGTCACAGCCAGTGAGCCAATGGGGGGGGGGGGGGGGTGAGGACAAGTTGTGGCTTTGTGTGTGAATGGATACGCAGAGCCATAGCTCAGGAGCGAGCATGCTGGGATGCCCATTTGCAAGCTGCTTGCTCTAGGGGCACTTAGTAGGAGGGAGGGGCCAAGAGCACCCACGAGAGACCTGAGAAGAGAAGGATCAGGGCTGTTCTGTACCATATTGATGCACAGAGCAGGTAAGTATAACATGTTTGTTATTTGCTAAAGTGTGCACTGTATGTGTCTAAGGCCTGTTCAAATTCTTGTTGAACCAGCCAAGATACAAACCATATATGACAGGCTGAATGTACCAAGTTAATCAATCAATCAACTTGGGTACAACCAGCCTGCCGGATTTTGCATGTGATTATTATTAGCTGCTAGCAATAATCACTGCGTTTCCCGGCAGGGGTGGAATTTCTATGGAGTCGATTATTTATGAATTAATCCTACAAAATGCCAAAGGACATATGGGTTGGTATTAAAGCTGAACTCCAAGCAAACAACTAAAAATATATCGGGATATGCATATGTTTAATCTAGCAAAATCTAGTTATAAGGGATTCAAATATATAAAAATATATGAAAAGGTAAAAATATATACGGTATATATCTATATATATATCGCATGAGATTATTTTAAAAAATCTATTATATTAAACAATATTTAACTTTTTTTAACCTTGGCTGTTCCTGACCCAAGCTAGACCTATACTGTGTCCTCCCATGCTTCTACCAAATATATTAACACCATAAATACCATCCAAAAGAATGCAAATCTGCACAAGATATCCTTATTCCATTGCTATCTCAGAATTGCTGTCATTCAGAGACATGTATGCAGCGTTCTAACCAGGCACTGACACAAACAGGGCAAATCTATGCGACATGGGAACGAGAGGCTGCAAGCTTGGATAAAACTGAATCATTCTCATTCCGAAGCATATTAAATCACATGGGTAAACGATTTGTCAGTGACAGTATAGCATAGATATAACATTGGAAGCAGCACTGTGATAACATCAATTATACTATTACAATATAACATCAGTAGTAGTACCATTACTGTATATCATCAGAAATAGCATTATTACCTCTACTGCAGCACTTAATGCATAAGCCCACAGATACTTTTCTGTTCCATAATCAGTAACTTTTCCATGCATTCATGCAACATCTATCTCATATATGTCCCTAGGAATGCTACCTACTTCCCACCCACCTAATTTTGGATCTTCATGTATGTGCCTAATGACACTTATCTCCTTTTTATATTCAGCCCCAGAAGCTGTTTCTTCATCCGTTTATCTTCTAGAAATGATTCTCTTAGTTATGCATAAGATTCTTAGTCTCTTCAAATACCGCCCACAAATGAGGTCCCTTTTCAGTGTAAGTTCTGTTCTAAGTATAAGGCTTGGAGATGGTGCTCGAGGTAGCATAATCATAAAAATAGAAAAAAAATGTATGTGCAATGCTACTTATCCTTATAAACTATATGGTGGCTAAATGTGATTGCGCTGCCAAAATATTGTGTCAATATTCAACCTTCATACAGTATCTCACAAAAGTGAGTACACCCCTCACATTTCTGTAAATGTTTTATTATACCTTTTCATGTGACAACAATGACACTTTGCTACAATGTAAAGTAGTGATTGTACAGCTTGTATAACAGTGTAGATTTGCTGTCCCCTCAAAGTAACTCAACACACAGCCATTAATGTCTAAACCACTGGCATCAAAGTGAGTACACCCCTAAGTGAAAATGTCCAAATTGGGCCCAAAGTGTCAATATTTTCTGTGGCCACCATTATTTTCCAGCACTGCCTTAACCCTCTTGGGCATGGAATTCACCAGAGCTTCACTGGTTGCTACTGGAGTCCTCTTCCATTGCAGTGCAAGAGACCTTGCACTGCTCTACCTTCCATTTGAGGATGCCCCACAGATGCTCAATAGGGTTTAGGTCTGGAGACATGCTTGGCCAGTCCATCACCTTTACCCTCAGCTTCTTTAGCAAGGCAGTGGTCGTCTTGGAGGTGTGTTTGGGGTCGTTATCATGTTGGAATACTGCCCTGTGGCCCAGTCACCAAAGGGAAGGGATCATGCTCTGCTTCAGTATGTCACAGTAGATGTTGGCATTCATGGTTCCCTCAATGAACTGTAGCTTCCCAGTGCTGGCAGCACTCATGCAGCCCCAGACCATGACACTCCCACCACCATGGTTGACCGTAGGCAAGACACACTTGTCTTTGTACACCTCACCTGGTTGCGGCCACACGTGCTTGAAACCATCTGAACCAAATAAGTTTATCTTGGTCTCATCAGATCACAGGTTATGGTTCCAGTAATCCATGTCCTTAGTCTGCTTGTCTTCAGCAGATTGTTTGTCAGCTTTCTTCTGCATCATCTTTAGAAGAGGCTTCCTTCTGGGATGACAGCCACACAGACCAATTTGATGCAGTGTGCGTTGTATGGTCTGAGCACTGACAGGCTGACCCCCCACCCCTTCAACCTCTGCAGCAATACTGGCAGCACTCATAGGTCTATTTCCCAAAGACAACCTGTGGATATGACTTTGGCCTGTTCTGAGTGCAACCTACCCTGTTAAACTGCTGTATGGTCTTGGCCACCGTGCTGCATCTCAGTTTCAGGGTCTTGGAAATCTTCCTATAGCCTAGGCCATCTTTATGTAGAGCAACAATTCTTTTTTTCAGATCCTCAGAGAGTTCTTTGCCATGAGGTGCCATGTTGAACTTCAGGTGACCAGTATGAGAGAGTGAGAGCGATGACACCAAATTTAATGCTCCTGCTTCCCATTCACACCTGAAACCTTGTAACACTAATGAGTCACATGAACCAGGAAGGGAAAATGGCTAATTGGGGGTGTGCTCACTTTTGTTGCCAGCGGTTTAGACATCAATGGCTGTGTGTTGAGTTATTTTGAGGGGACAGCAAATTTACACGGTTATACAAGCTGTACACTCACTACTTTACATTTTAGCAATGTGTCATTTCTTCAGTGTTGTCACACGAAAAGATATAATACATTTTTTACAAAAATGTGAGGGGTGTACTCACTTTTGTGAGATACTATATCATGAAAAGCAGCATATGTAAGAAAATTGGCTCCTGTGGTCTCCGAACTCGGCCATTTTCTTGGAGCCCCGCAGACTGTCCCTCTGATGGCGGCATAACATAGTGGATTGTACTGCCCATGTGCGAACTTGCCTAAAAGTTCGCCCGTTACTGCGCAAGTGCGGACCGGAATGAAGATTACGGCGCTAATCCACCGTAAACTATAAATTACGCCCGCCACAACCGCTCAGCTTTTTCCCGAAGAAGCCATGTGGGAAGGTGGTGATACGCGTGTAGGTAGAGCCAGGTGGTGTGTGAGTTGTATTCTTAAAGTGTGGGGTTAATCATCTATGTTTTTGACATACTACACTATTGGAGTTCTGCCCCTCCTATTTTTCTTTGAGCACATTGTGGAGTTATCCTTGCTGGAGCTATTTATGCTAAACCAGGGAGTCTCCAAACTTTATAAACAAAGGGCCAGTTTACTGTCCTTCAGACTTTTGAGGGGTCGGACTATAGCTATTGGGAATAGAAAAGGTCCCGATATCAGTGGGATAAAACAATGCCCTATCCTTGGTGTCAGTGGAAGGAAGGTTGCCCTATCATTTGTGTCATTAAGAGGAATTTTGCCCCATCATTGGTGTCATTGGGAGGAAATGCGACGCTTCATTGGGGTCTATGTGGGGGAATAATGCCCCATTGTTCCATTGTTGGTATCAGTGGATGAAATAGTGCCCCAAGGGCCAGATAAAAGCAAGCAAAGGGCCACAGTTTGGAGACCACTGTGCTAAACTAAAGAGGAAGATCAGTGGCCGGTGTGCAAGATACTTTCATAAAAGCTGTGTTGGCCCATTATGGGTCTGTTGTTAACGTGAGCATTCCTTTTCACCTGGTGATGGAGCACCACTGCATGCCTTATTGGAGCACCAAGGGGATTTCTGATTTTTGTTGTTCATCACAGTTACTATTTGGAAGAGAAGATTATAGCACTTGAAGTGTGGACTTTTAGGACTATATCAACTATATATTTATACACAAATATATCTATTTTTTCACGTTTCAATAATTTTCTTTAAGGGAGCAAATTCTTCCAGGGCTGAAGTGGTTAAAGCATTTGATCAATTCCATCTGACCCCTAACCTCAACACAATCTTTAGCATGACCCTACTACTTAACCATACCCTCACTCAGGCTGTAAAAGTCAATCTAACTCTCTAAAATTAACAGTTAACTCTTAGGCCACACTGGGGAGGGGGGTTAGCAGTAAAGCGCCGATTCTTTCAGCTGCGCTTTTCCACTGTTATAGCGGTGCTATGGCGCCGCTAGGCAGGCGGGAGCTTTTAACCTCCCACAAGGGGTTAGAAGCACCAGCGCAACACGCTTCCGAGGCAGTGTGCAGTCGCTTTGGAAGCGATTCCCATTGATTTCAATGCCAGGGGCGGTGGAGGAGCGGTGCATACACCGCTTACCGCACCACCCCAAAGATGCTGCTTGCAGGACTTTTCCTAACGTTCTGCAAGCACACCGCCCCAGTGTGAAAGCATTCAGGCTTTCACACTGGGGTGGATTGGGATGAGTTTTTCAGGCTATTTTTAGTGCAAAAGCGCCTGAAAAAGGTCTCAGTGTGAAAGTGGCCTTAATGTCAATCTCATCTCTTAAACGTAACCCTTATGCCGGGTTCACACATTTGAGGGTTTCAATGCATCCAATTTGCATGACAGGCAAGTGTGACCGGCTCTCAATGGAGCTGGTTCACAAATGTCCAGAGCGGCCACGGTCCAGATTGAAAAAGGGTCTGGTGCGTGTTTGGGTTCAGTTCAGGTGTGAATTCAGGTAAAAAAAAATCGCACCTCAATTGCACCTGAATCGGTGAACAGACACACGCCATACCACAGGCACAAACCCGCGGCTGCACATACAGGTGCTGGTCATATAATTAGAATATCATCAAAAAGTTGATTTATTTCACTAATTCCATTCAAAAAGTGAAACTTGTATATTATATTCATTCATTACACACAGACTGATATATTTCAAATGTTTATTTCTTTTAATTTTGATGATTATAACTGACGACTAAGGAAAATCCCAAATTCAGTATCTCAGAAAATTAGAATATTGTGAAAAGGTTCAATATTGAAGATATCTGGTGCCACACTCTGATCAGCTAATTAACTCAAAACACCTGAAGAGGCCTTTAAATGGTTTCTGTCTAGTTCTGTAGGCTACACAATCATGGGGAAGACTGTTGACTTGACAGTTGTCCAAAAGACGGCCATTGACACCTTGCACGAGGAGGGCAAGACACAAAAGGTCATTGCAAAAATGGCTGGCTGTTTACAGAGCTCAGTGTCCAAGCACATTAATAAAGAGGCGAAGGGAAGGAAAAGATGTGGTAGAAAAAAGTGTACAAGCAATAGGGATAACCACACCCTGGAGAGGATTGTGAAACAAAACCCATTCAAAAATGTGGGGGAGATTCACAAAGAGTGGACTACAGCTGGAGTCAGTGCTTCAAGAAGCACTACGCACAGACGTATGCAAGACATGGGTTTCAGCTGTCACATTCCATGTGTCAAGCCACTCTTGAACAACAGACAGCGTTAGAAGCGTCTCGCCTGAGCTAAAGACAAAACGGACTGGACTGCTGCTGAGTGGTCCAAAGTTATGTTCTCTGATGAAAGTAAATTTTGCATTTCCTTTGGAAATCAGGGTCCCAGAGTCTGGAGGAAGAGAGGAGAGGCACACAATCCACGTTGCTTGAGGTCCAGTGTAAAGTTTCCACAGTCAGTGATGGCTTGGGGTGCCATGTCTTCTGCTGGTGTTGGTCCACTGTGTTTTCTGAGGTCCAAGGTCAACGCAGCCCTATACCAGGAAGTTTTAGAGCACTTCATGCATCCTGCTGCTGACCAACTTTATGGAGATGCAGATTTTATTTTCCAACAGGACTTGGCACCTGCACACAGTGCCAAAGCTACCAGTACCTGGTTTAAGGACCATGGTATCCCTGCTCTTAATTGGCCAGCAAATTCGCCTGACCTTAACCCCATAGAAAATCTATGGGGTATTGTGAAGAGGAAGATGCGATATGCCAGACCCAACAATGCAGAAGAGCTGAAGGCCACTATCAGAGCAGCCTAGGCTCTCATAACACCTGAGCAGTGCCACAGACTGATCGACTCCATGCCACACCGCATTGCTGCAGTAATTCAGGCAAAAGGAGCCCCAACTAAGCATTGAGTGCTGTACATGCTCATACATTTCATGCTCATACTTTTCATGTTCATACTTTTCAGTTGGCCAAGATTTCTAAAAATACTTTCTTTGTATTGGTCTTAAGTAGAGTTGAGCGTACCTGGACTGTAAAGTTCGGGTCCGTACCGAACTTTGGGGTGTCCGGGACCCGGACCCGGACTTTTCAAAAAAAAGTAATTTTAATGGTCTTGGGGCCTGGGCTTGGGCCTGAAAAAAACTTTTCAGGCCCAGGCCCAGGGCCTGTGGGGTTTCAAGCCATGCCTGGGCTTGAAATGTCAGGTCC
>BLSH010535872.1:477560-490257 GCA_018402905.1 Glandirana rugosa | reverse complement strand
AAACTAAAATATTATTCCTAAACATAAAATAAAATCACTGGAAACACCCACACACAGACGAGGAGGATATACTAAAAAAAGAAAGAGTCACACACAAGACGTATATATAGAGAAACGTTAGATTTTTGTTATTAGGGGTAAAAAATCGAGAATTGATCTCCGTCTCCGCCTGACCCGGCCCCCCGTCCCACCATTAGAGGGGAGCCCGGCGAGACTACGGACCCTTTTTTCAGCGTGAATCCCGACCTCATTTCTCCCTGGTCTGTGATACAAGTCGGCAACCGGCGGCGATGTGTCACGACACGAACGTCTCGACGTAGCCTCGCCATTCAAATACGGCTCACGCACACACCCACAAAGGTCACTAAAATAAAATACAAATCCTTATTATAAAATCAAAAATTGAAAATACCATTTTGAATTCATCAATATATCAGTAAATGTATTTTCTTTAAAGCGGAGGTCCGGGCTAAAAAAAAAAATTAAAAGTCAGCAGCTACACATACAGTAGCTGCTGACTTTTAATATTAGGACACTTACCTGTCCTGGACTCCAGCGATGTCGGCACCCGCCGCCGATCTTCGGATCGGGGGACGGGTGCAGCCGCTTCCATCGCGGGTAAGGGAACCCGGACGTGTAAGCAGTACAGCTTCACGCCGGGCACCTTACCGCGCATGCGCGAGCTCTGCCACGCTCTGCTACTGGCCAGGCGGCCAGTAGCAGAGCGAGCAGGGAGGAGGGAGCCGGCTTCTGACGTCATCTGCCGCGTCCGCCGGCCAGAACTCCCGGAAGTGTGGAAAAGGACACCTGTCTAAAGACAGGTGTCCTCTTCCCCCTCCCCCCCGAAAGGTGCCAAATGTGACACCTGAGGGGGGGAGGAATCCAACTAGTGGGAGTTCCACTTTAGGGTGGAACTCCGCTTTAAATGCAAGCAGTGTAAGTACCTGCCTTTGCCTTAGTAACAGCTCCTTATAGTCTATTCTACAGTCTGTACAGCAGAGCTTAGAGAGGGAAAGGAAGAAGCAGCAACAGTAACCAATCAAGTGTGCTGCGAGATGATCTAATCAGTGTGCTGCTTCTCATTTTACTGTCCATTCACAGGGTGAGGGTAGGGGAGGGGACCCACAGTTTAGAATGATATTGCATCAGAGAAAGATCAGGCCTCCTCCCCCGCCAGACAGGACTGTGTTGTGGGGCAGAGGTATATAAATAACAGGACTAGATGGACAGAAAAACATATCCTTTGGCAAGTAAAAAAGATCCCTTGTATGTTTAATCTGCATATTTATCGGTTTGACTGGTGTTCAGCTTTAATATGACTGCTGTACTCCTCTGTGGTTGGTTGCTTTCAGAAATGCCAGTGGACGGGTCCCCCAATTTTTTCTGTGAAGCGCTTTGAGGATCTCTGCGGGCACAACATTTCTCCTCTCTCTCTGGCCATCATGGGTATACACAGATTGGTGTTTTTTTTGTTTTTTTTTTTCTTTTTTCAGGCTGTTTTTTTTTATAAATCTTCTAATTTTTTCTGTCAAAAGTATTGCCCCTGAGGAAGGGCAAGTGTCAAATGTGCCAGAAACGCAGACGCAGTATATGTTTTGCTTGGGATAAGCACACTGGGATATTCCATGTTACACATATGACTATATGGGTATTGAGGAGAGCAATGTAGGACTTTAATCAAGTATACAGCCGGTGTATAATGTTTTTATTGCATATTTTTAATCTCAAAATAATAAAGATGTGTTCATTTTAAGTTGGTTGTTTTCAATATATGATTCTGTTACAGTCCTATTTGTAATCCTGCTCATTTGTTCTTTTTGAAAAAACTTTCTTTTGATAAAAGCATGTACTTTGACCACAACTGTTGCAAGTGTTACCTAAACATCCTGCAATGAAATTGTGGGGTTCTTGAAAACTTTTTTAGTATAAAAAGGCTAGCTATTGGGTTGAATTGGCTGGGCCAACCAGTCTTAGCCAAAATTAGCTATTGTTTGAAATCAGCGCCACCTGTAAATTATTTTCCTTACACTGGAAGGGCATTAGATAGCTTCATTGATCTTCACATGATGGCATCACACATGTCAATAGCAAGGAGAATACCAGCGCCTAGATATCTGAGGTTTAAAAAAGAGAGGTTCCACCTGCAAACTCCCTAAGAAGGTTCTACTCATTGATACCCAATTCTAAATTCATGAATTTAAAGTGATGGTAATGCCCAGACACCCATCCACCTCTTTCTAGACTGTAATGTGTGTATAGGCTAAGGGCTCTTTGGACATCTAGTTTTGCCTGGTGACCTATGTGAGTAGGATGTTACATAAGGCTCCCTTCAGATCTCTGTTCTCAGCAACTACAGAGTGAATCCTTTCACGGGCTAATGATGACTTCAACGACGATTAAAACAACCTTTCTTCAAGAAAGGAGCAAGGCAAAGCTAAATTTGATTGTGGAAAATGCTGTAGGTAAAGACATTTGGAAGAAAATATATCTTAAGCAAATACTCAAATCATTTTCTTTTAATTACCTCTGTAGAGAGACAATAGCAGCTTGTTCATTTTCATTCTCTGCTTGAGTGATACCAAGGTACTGCCAAGCCTACCAAGGTTTTAGCACAAAGAAGGAGAGAGAAGGAAGAGATGGAAATATGGAAAGGAAAACAAATCAACATAAATATTCTTAACAAACAGATTATTTGATACATTCAAGCAAAAATAAGACATTTTATGGAAATTACTATAATAGGAACCTGACTGTTAGGTCTGTGAGCGAATAAAAGATGTTTGAGATTAGGTTAATCTTTCCATTTTAACTGTCTTCCAATCTAAACTACTACAGATCCTTCCTGGAATTTCCATTGTCCAGATTAGCAGGGGTGATCTCAAGAATTAATTTGCTAATTGGCTTTTATACTCTAATCCGTTCTTTACCAGCTAATTGTGCTTATGACGTTTGCCTTTTTTTCCTAATTAGCATGCAAGGTTTTAACTTAAAGGCCTTTCAAAAAAGGTGTAGCTTTCTTTGGTGTGTCTAGGCCTTTATTTATAATCGCTAAACGCACTTTGCGATGTGAATTAACCCTTAACACAAAGTCTGAAATCAGTTTTTAACTGATATCTGATTGCTATAGGTAATTACACATTTCTATCTTTTACACCTTTTGTTTAATTAAACTGATCTTACTAGAGTATTAAAAATAAACAGGAAGCTACAGAACTCTACCTCTGCATCATTCGGGTCTTGCAAAATGGCAGCTTCCAGGTATAAAATTGTCAAAGGCAAGTCCCCTTCTTTAAACTTCTTCATACCTTCTTCAAAGGCAGCAGAACATTCCCTAAATGGATTATCCATGTGGAAATAATAACCCTAAAACAAAACAGTGGCCTATGTCATGTGAATATTAAAAAAAAAACAATTTATATGATTTATAATAGAGGGCATGTGGCTGTAACTATCAACAAATATTCACTTGTGCTAAATCAGTCACTGTAATTTAAATCACAAGCACCACAAATATTCACTTGCAGTGAATGCTTGTGCAAAGCCAAGTTCACTGCTTTGTAAAAATGCACCTACATTTTTGAGCTTTTGAGAAAAACAAAACTAACCCTATTCTAGCACTGCATGCAGTTTAGGAGTAAGCAATATAAAGACTGCATATGTTAAAGAGACACATGTTAAAATAAATGAGTTAACAGTCAGCGGTTCTAAAATCTAAAACAATAATCAGGGAGGACATGGGGCCCTGTGTCTCATGTCTTTCTGAAGTGGGTTGCATTTTGGTGCATACTGCAATTCATCCAGGAAAACTAGGAAATAAGTTAATATTGACACTAATGATAATTGAGCAGACTGTATGCATGACCATTTTGTTGCATACATATCCATAGTATATGAATGACCAAAATGATGACTGCACAAATGATACGCTTGACAGTAATGATAACTGCACAAACCTTGTATATGACTCTAACGATGAGTCCCCAAGCCATTTACAGCTCTAATGATGAGTGTAGAAATCATACACATGATCATAACGATGGCTGTTGAAGCCAAATACATGAATCTAATGATGACTACATGGACCATTTATCTGACCCTTATAATGGCTGCATGGCTCAGTTAACTAATCTTAATGATGACTCGGCAAGCCATTTATGAGGCAATAATAATGACTTGCACAAGCCATTTGCAGGCCCTTAATACTGACTGAGGACTGGCCTAGATTACATGCTATCTTCTGTCATATTTTAAAATGGTACCTGGTACGCTGTGCTAAACTCCAGCATTTCCAGAACCAGAGTTGGCCATGCTACCAAGCCACAACGACAAGGTATTAGTAAAGTCACAGTAGTGCCATGTTACTGGAACAAGTACAACACCAGGTGCACTGTTGTAAATGATGAATGATATAATGTTGTATATGCCACAATGTTGTGACATAATGCTACCAGAATCAATGGTTGCATATTCCCAGAACCATAGATTTCATCCTAGCAAACTTTAAAGGTACAGAAGAAAGGGGGAGCCATGTCCCAGGTCTCTCACTCTCTCTTCATCTTCTTTGTCATTTATCTGGCCTTAACTAAAGCATATATTATCTAATTACACGTTGGAATTCATGATTCTTATGACTTATATGACTTTCAAATGTTACATGCACTCTCTATAGTTTACCTGATGCATTCCACATGAGCATTCCTGACACTCATTACACCTGAAGAATTGGCTTGGATAACCTAGGAAATCATCTTTAACATTTAAGAATAAGTCCAGTTACACATGGCTATTACTAGCTGTTGGTTATTTGTAGTGCATTGATTTCAGACAGTCTGAGTAGACTGATATACATACACTAAAAGAATAGAGCTAAAAAGCTACATTGCCATGTAATACACAATAAAAATTCCTGCACCCCTGATCCCTAATCACCTGCTTTGATATCATGAGTTATAGCGCAACTTCAGGGAAAATTTCTTTCTCATTTTTTAAAACTTTGAGTTTCCATCTATGGGACATACAGTATATACTGTAGCAATGCAGCTGGGAGAGCCTGGTGAAACTGGTCAGGCTCCTGTTGGTTTCCCTTGACTACCATCCCTGTTTAGGACGTATCATGGTTGTTGCTCCTGTACACTGCACGGACTAAGTATCTGTCATCACTACTTAATATCAGCACAAGCCCAGATCTACTGAAAGTGGCTCTTGTTTGGATACTCATTACTTTGGAACATTATCCATCGGAATCACCATTGGAATCAATATGGGCACAACTATACATCCGTTATATTACATCCATTGGGATTGATTACATGCAAGCACACAGTTACTATTTTACAGTTACACCATAGCAGGCGGTAATGCTTTTTGCAAAGCTATCCTACAGTTACACCATAGGAGGTGTCTGTTTTCATGCTTTTCGTAAAGCTGTTCTGAACCGTTTGCTTGCAGAACTGGTCATATATACGTATGTTTCTATGTTTTCCATTATGGGAATATTTCCTGGAAGACACCCAGGAATGGTGTGACTGCTTTATTTCAAGCTGGTATTCACTATATTCAATTTTGGCCACATCTGCAAGGCATTTATAGTACCACTGTCATACACACAGGAATATTACTAGGCAGATACCCCTTCAGGGTGTGATTGCTATACAGTCAATTCTGCCTCTGAGACTGGCCATATTTTACATGCAATGCACTGAAAGTATATAAAGGATGATGCATTACTGTGTTCAAGGACTCTGAAGTGGGGAAGAAATAAATGTCTGTTTTTTACACAAAATTTGCGGTAATATTGTGTGACATAAAAAATTGGAACTGTCACTATTTTATTCTCTAGGGTGTCCGCTTTCAGAAAATATATAATGTTTCCTCATTCCTCAGATTGTTTCTCTTACTGATTTATATGTATGCTATGCATCCTTTTTTGCTTACCGCTTTGTATGGATGACTATTGCATTTAACTGGAGAACCCTGGACCACTTTTAGAAGAGTTTAAACACTATTCCCTCTGTAATTTATCACGAGTTATAGCCCAACTTTAGCCAAAACTTGTTTTTTTTATACTTTGAATCTAATTGGCAAGGGTTAGAAATTATGTCTGCCTTATACTGATCTGTACAAAGAAGGTGCCAAGCACAATTTTAAGCAATCAAAGAACAAAAAAAAGCCAACCTGTTTCAATCACCATAATAAAAACAAAGGTTTTACTTACATACAATTGCAAATACATGTGGAAGCCACACTGCCTCCTCGAGGCAACTTTGAGTTCCCAACTATGGGACATATACCTATAGCAATGCACAAACAGAGAGCACTCTCACCTATAGGCAACCCTTTTCTCCTTAAAGATACAATATTGCAGCAGAAGCTAATACATCATTTTACATGCCCTCAGTGAGGACTGCATAAGCTATTTAGATATCCTGATGGTGACTGCACAGGACCCTTTTTAACCTTGTCCTAACCTAAACCTATGTCATAGGTCAATAGCCTTTTATTTACTATACAGCTGATTTTTATGCTATAAATGTCCGCTAAAAAAGGAGCTGGCAGAGAAATTATTTTACCGATGATTGTTTTGAAGAAATTCTTGCATTTCACTTTTAATCTTCACGCTAGAGCATACAGCTCGTCCAAAATTGAAATATGAATAACAGTAAATTCTTTTGCTCATTTTCCATCTACAGTATCAAACATACTGCAGTTCATGCACTATAATCAACAATCACACCAAAGCTGTCAGCATGCTGTAGAGTTTGGCATTTGCTGGGCTGTAAAAAGATTCTAGGTCAGAGTTTGATATTTGATGACAACAGCAGCAGTATGTATTTCATGTAACAAAGAACAAAATAGGATCCTTGTATACTTGTACATACCGTTTCTTTAGATGATGTTCCAGTCTGGTTTGAACAGTTTGAACTGTCAGCAATCCAATTCCGTCTTGCCATTTCTTCCCATTCAGCTTGCATCTTATCCCAAAATTCAGTGTCTGACTAGGAAAGATATAATTAAATCTTTAGCTTTTCTTACTACAAATGTATGAATATATTTATTTAGTTATGCTCTGTCTCCTGGTATGCATGCTTTAGGAACTTAATAGAATACAACAAAACATTCTGTATGATATAAGTAAAATAAAATGTGCATCATTAGTGCTGTTAGTAATTATGTTAGTACCCCTCTTCAAACTAGGGAATTCTGGTTCACATACATGTTTCATACTATTATATTATTAACAAATGAAGGGCTTGTGCTTGAGTACCTGCACGAATTTACCTAACACCTACCTAGAATCACCAAAAAATTATGCTGATGATGTTTCTATGTAGAGCATATGTAACATTTCACTGATATACACAGGTCATATAAAGGCAAAAACAGGCATTCAAGAAGTGAATCTTTCCCTGTTCTCTCAATATTAAGGCTCTTTGGTTCAGGCACTCTACTGGCTGGTTCCATGTACTCTTAGTGTAGGCCATGCCAAAAGAGGGGGCTTGGTGCAGAGAGAAAAAAATTCCTCTGTTTATTGTAACCATGACCATCATTTGGCATTTATTCTCCATCGTGTTTATATGGACTGCATGAGCTGCTTATGCTTGTATTCATGGCTAGACTGCAAAAATGGAGCAGTTAAATAACAAAAAAGTAGCTCAGATGTAACAGCTCCTTTGGAAATCACCAAAGCTTTTGGACTGCCAGCCCATGACTGACAATCTGGAAGCTATACACGCTAAGGAATTGGATGCTATTTCAAAGAGTTTATGGTTTTCACAGTTTTGAATTACATAATCTTTAATTAACAGCCAGCAGATGCAAAATGTACAGAAACCTTACAGAGTACCGAAACCTCATATAGTAATTAATGCATTTCCTTGTAAGAGTTGTAAATCAATAGCAGTGTAATCCTACTTTATGTGCAAGCTGCAGTTTCGAGTTGCTGTGCACAGATTCCTAATTAGAGGGAAGCAGGTGCATATCATAATTCCTTCCTATTCTGTGTCTAAGAAAGGGCACAGTGGTGTCTAACATGTTTACATATTTAATCAAGTGTAAAATAGTATAAAATAACCAAGGGCTTGATGATTTCCCATTGTGAATTCCAACACTGTAAGGAAAATATAAAATCAATTCTTTACAAATATGATAAACTGTAATCTTTTCTTAGAAGCAGGGGATTGACATGTGGCACGGAGCCATGCTATCAAATCCATAATACAACAAAATATCTATCAGCTAGCAGCATACTTGGCATTGTATGTCATCTGATGCCAGTGGGGGTTGTGAGGAAATTTTATATACAGATAACTGTAGAAAATCAGTAAACTCAATATCCAATCCTATCACCTTTTATTATAGCCTAAGAACAGTGAAGTTATCCAAAGTACTTACATTCTATATTTTAAAAAAAAGAAATGTACAATGTTTTGTATTTTCCAAATCTTAATTATATCAGGTTATTTTTTTTAAAGCTTTTATTTAGAATTTTCATTTACAATTGCACATAGATCAGTCACACACAATGAGAGGCAAACCAGACCTAATGAATCAAAGAGGAAAATAAAAAAAGGAAAAAAAACACGAGAGTACGTAGTAGAGCCACATACTCCCTCTCTGGCCCTACATCCATGTAACATTCATCACCACCAACCATGCAAACACCGATGCACTCTCTCTATTGTTTTATATCAGGTTAAAAAATGTTTTAGCAAACAAAAGGCGTGACCGCACACGATTGCAGTTTGTACAACATAAAAAACCGCGCTCCCTCTAGTGGTAAACTTTAATTTCTAAGAAGACTTATCTCCTCACAAAAACGCAATAAACCTGAAAATGGTTTAAATTAGTATTTGGCTCTGAAAATGATATCATTTGGTGTGCACAAATAATCATGCAGCATGAAGAAATATATCAGAGTGAAAACAAATAAAGTGAATGAATGTGGATTTTATTGTAAAATTTAAAATATTTCCATCATGACAGCAGACAAAGGGACAATACCACCAGCACAAACATGAAGGTTGACGCGTTTCACGGGCTACATGTCCGCTTAGTCATAGCCAGTGGCCCCCGGGGCCGGTGTTGGTCGACCAGGCTGACCTCTCATATCCAAATGCTAAAGTGCTGAGAGCAACAAATACATCAACCAGTGACAGTTTCAAAAAGTGCTGTGTGCTAATGATAAAACATAGGCTCTCATATCCACATGCTAATGTGCTGAGTGCAATGAGTCAATCAAGGTGCTGCAATTTAAATAAACAATTCATTAACAAAATATCAACAGGTGATGGATTCAAAAGGTGCTATGTGCAAGGCCTAAACCATGGGTTTCCATACCCAAATGATAAAGTACTAAATCCAGTAAATCAAAGTGCTGTGCTGTAGTTTAAATCAGACGTTAATAGATGAAAGTTGTTTTCAGCTAAAAAAAATGTCCATTACATCAACATTAAATGAGTTCTTTTCACATGGTGACATTGGTGCTCCAAAAGTGCATGTGTTCAGGCAGTGTGCAACACTTGTGCCCCCCTCTTGTGCCTCACTCACCAGAAAAAAATCGCCCAAGGGGCAGCAAGCTTTCACAGTATCCCTGACTGTATAGGAGATCTCCACAGCTGCTTCTGATGACGCCTTGTGACGACACAAGGTGGAGCTACTACGTCATTACGTCACATTGGGTTTTGGTCCGTGGAACGCATCGCGACCCGGACTACCTGGTTTATGATCTACACGCTTGTATTTTTCTGGAATCTTATCATTTTGTATGCGCTAATAAAGGATGTTTTAATGGAGTCACGCTATGAGTATTATTGATGTTTTTCCATGACCATTCTGGGGAGGAGAAGTCCAGAGGAACCATCCGTGGAGATGTCCTATACAGTCTGGCATACTGTGAAGGCTTGCTGCCCCTTGGGGGGCGTTTTTTTCTGGTTAGTGTGGCACAAGAGGGGGGCACGAGTGTTGCACACAATCACTACGCGAACGCATGCACTTTTGGAATACTAATGTCACCATGTGAAAAGAACTAATTTAATGTTTAATATTATGTTATGGACATTTTTTAGCTGAAAACAACTTGCATCTATTAACGTCTGATTAAGCCTCCTTTCACACTGAGGTGCTTTACAGGCGCTATTTAGCTTAAAATAGCGTCTGTAAAGCATCTCAAGAATCCCCCCCCAATGGACCCCAATGTGAAAGTGCTGAATGCTTTCACACTGGGTCAGTGCGCTTGCGGGACGTTACAAAAAGTCCTGCAAGCAGCTCCGGCACTTTTAATCCCATTTTAACCCCTTGTGGGGGGTTAAAAGCACCTTGATTGATTCATTGCACTCAGCACTTTAGCATTTGGATATGAGAGCCTATGTTTTATGGTTAGCACACAGCACTTTTTGAAACTGTCATTGGTTGATGTATCTGTTGATGTATTGTATGATACTCATTGTATATAAACAGCAGCGCCAGTTCCACTTATTCCTTTTATAGTATGACAAATAATATGGGTTTGCAAATGCGCCAACCCCCTCCCTATAAAAGTCAGCTCTGTCATCAGCCATTTATCATTGTGTGTTGGAATTGGATGAGATAGGGACAGCTGACAGAACAATTTCAGCTAGAAATAGTTACTATTGTACAGTGTTATGCCTCATACACAAGATTGGAATATCGGGTGAATGACCGTCAGTTTTTTTTGCATGCTAGTCTCATATTGAAAATCAATATTTTACTAAAGTTACTCAGAATACAACTTCAGAAGTGATATATTGTATTGTATTCTTTCATTGCCAAGCATGTGTGGTCTTGGTCACACAATTTTTTTTCATACAAATGCCATACTAAATACACCAAAATAGTTTTTCTGTTATTGCATGAGAAACATTTCCGTGCTTGTCCCTTGTGATACTTTCACATGAACTGCTCTCAAAAGCTGTATACTAATGATCAGATTGTCGGACGATCACTTGGAAAGTGGTGTTTTTTTGTCCGAATTTCTCATCGCATGTACTAGGTATTAGATACAGAGCTATATAGTGTTTTTAAATGGTGCTGTATAGTGCTACTGCTACATTAGAGTGAACTACAGTGACTACAACAAGTGGACCTGTATTCCCTGTGCAGTATAGTGTCCATTACTGAGCAGAGGTTCTTCATCTTCAACTAGTCTGGGTCAAGCAGAGTTTGCATCCTCAGGCAAAAACAGTGGTTAGGCTGCACCTTTGAGAGGCAGGACAAGTCTATCTTTCCTTTCTGACAGTGGGCATTTTGCACAGCCAGAGCACATGGAGGAGGTGATGTAGTAGATAACCAAGTTTTCATTGTCATCCTACTGCCCTCATCTTCCTCTTCATCTACATCTTATGCTACTGTTCCCCCAAAAACTGGCATCGGGGAGTCACCTGAATTATTTGAGCACACTATCAGTAACTTGCTGTAGGAGGATGTGCAGGAATTAATTTTATCAGATGTTCAAAAAGAGAACATCATAGGCATAAAGCAAAGGGACAACAGGGAAGATGAAGCAATTGGCAATGATACTCCTACAGCTACGGCCTACTGACAAGTAAGCTGGAGTGATGAGGAGGGTGGGGATGATGAAGTGGCAGACTGTACCTAGGTACCAGAGATTGTAAAGGAGGAAAGTGAGGGAGAAGCACAAAATCAGCGAAGCAGGATGTCATCCAGGGGCAGCTTTACAGGAGAGTGGAGGGAGCAGCCACCCTATTAAACCAGATGGCATCTCTCCATGGGTGCAGACCCTGGTTTACAAAGCAGACGACTGCAGCTTTTTTTTCACACAACTGCTGCAGACAACAGCATAGTGGTTTGCACCTTCAGTGTATCAAGCATGCTAAAATCTACCAGTCATTTGTGTGCCACATGTATGATAAGACATATGACTGTTAACCACAAAGTTCGGTGCAAGCAGCACATGAATGACATTAGTTGTCAGCAATAGGCCTGCACCCCTTCTCCCTCTCACACCTCCCTGACAACCTCTGACATCCTCTCCCCCCACTACAAAAACATCTCCATCTGCTTCTGCTGCAACATCTTTGTCCTTAAGCGATAGGAATAGAAGTCTTGCAAGTGGTATGAAAGGCTTTCCTTGCCTGGGGCCATGCAAAGTAGGGCCAAGCATAGGTTTCAACCTTGCTGCAAGTGTCCCAATGAACCCTATCCCCGCCATCTACAACTGCATCCTTGATAAGGTATATGTCTCTTCTTCAGCTGCAGGAAAAGAAAAAGTATTCTTCCAGTCACCCCCATGCCCAAAGTCTCAATTCCATTTTGAAAAAATGTATAGCTTTACAGCTGCTCCCATTCCAGCTGGTGGAGTCTGCCCCCTTATGAGTAGCCTATGTTGCACCTATGCTGATAGGAATCCAGCCACTGTTTTTCACGCAGGAGGTCATCCCTGCCCTCCACCAGCATGTGGATGCTAAAATATCAGTTGGAGCATGTGGTCAGTGACAGGACAGGTCAAGTAAACATGGGCAGAGACATCTCTTTTACGGCACACTGGGTAAATTTGCTGACCGCATGGAAGGATGCAGGATGGGACACAGTGCTGGAGCTGGTGGTGCCGCTCGTGTCCAACAATTTGGTGATTGTAACAGCTCAATCACCTCTACCCCTGTACATCCTCCACCTCAATGGTCGACTTCTTCTCTGTATATGGAATAGTTCCTACGTCAAC
>BLSH010535872.1:451082-476440 GCA_018402905.1 Glandirana rugosa | reverse complement strand
AAATTAAAATTTTTTTACTTACAACGCAATTTCAGTCGATTTATAACATGACTGAAGTGTGTGTCATTTATTTTGTAAAATGTACCTGTGTAAAACTTGTCCTCTCTAGAAACAGGAGTATATTAGTCTCTAGTACACCAAATCCCTGACGGAAACTAACAACGGTCGTCGATCCCGATCTACTACGTATAATTTATTCCTGAAGTTTAGGAGTGATGGACCTGGTCTACCAGGTACGGTAAAAAGATACTTTCCCCCAAGACGATGAAAGACCTTTCCTACAATCCTCTAACGAACTAAAAATGTACCATCTGGGAGAGGTGCTATACAGCAATCTCCTAACATCCTTTCCAGAAAGTAGCAGAACCCCCT
Organism: Glandirana rugosa; assembly: GCA_018402905.1. NCBI lineage: Eukaryota > Metazoa > Chordata > Amphibia > Anura > Ranidae > Glandirana > Glandirana rugosa. Next base: position 476,068 of record BLSH010535872.1, on the reverse strand, counting down.
TTCATAGAAAAATGGCATGGACCATCTGGTCCAGGTAGTGAGGATTTGAAGTCCTTATTTAATATGCATCATCTAGCCCTAGCTGCTGGCAACAATCAAAGGCAGTCCCTAAACCACATGATCTCTGATTATATGAGGACAAAGATCTCTCCTGTTCAAAATGTGTCCATGTAAAATGTTTTATTTACTGTGTGTGAAGTCAGTACAATATTTAGCTGACTTTAACGCAACATTCATTTTTTTAAAATTAAAAACTAACTGTTGTCTTTCCTGTTTCAAATATAGCTTACCAAAAGGGCTTAAATATTGTCTATGGAGTTAATAAAATAATTTTGGGCAGAAGAGCTGCATGCAGTCTATTATTTTTATAATGATGGATTGTTAAATTACTGTCTATGTAGCACATACTATATTTAATTTCAACAAACTGAGCACTTTATTTTGGGTTCTGACCTCAAAAGCTGCCTAAAAAAAGTATTTTTTACCAGAAATTACTTAAAATTACATCTTTGCAGTGTGTGCCATATTCCTTAGAAAGCTCATATAGCTATAAGGAGTATAACATACAGATGAATTATCAGGGTGGTAACATGATTGAAAACAAGGAAATGATGTAGCAAAAAAAAAAAAAAACAACTTTAGACATGAGACCAAAAGAGAAAAAAGAAAATCCCACCGACTGTCATAAATGAACAGATACTGCCAAAAGACAGGCAGTGAAATATAAACACTGGGAGTTCATGTTGGAGCCTCATAATGTCCTTAAATATATATACGTACATATCCCTTTTATATTAAAATGGAAAATATAAAACTGAAATTTTTGGGTGTTGTGGTTTAGCCAATTAAGTCTGCAAGAGATTGTAGAAATACTGTGTTTGCTGTGTATAGCATATTCCTTCTAGTGCAATCTAAAAATAAAATGTCATCCTTTTTCTGGGGCATAGATACACTTAGGTAACTTTTTGTATGTAAAGCTGCATGGTACATGTTCCAACTGTTTCAATGCTGACCATGGAGTCTGTACAATATTTGTGGCCTTTTCCTCATACAAAAATTGTATTTCACGATAAAACCTACCTTGTCCCATCGTCTTCCATTGTGACATAGTCAAACTGCTTGTGCAGTATGACAATATTTCAGGCTTTTGACTTTGACATAATACACTGTAGTAATACATTGAAAAAAACTGCCTTGTTTCTTGCTTCACCATTGCAGCCAAGAAAGACTGCTTACATGATGTTCAGTGTGTCTGTGCAATATTTAAGGCTCTTGTCTCTGACATAACACACTGTAGTTTTTATTTCTTGAAAAAAACTGCCACATATCTCCCTCCACTATTACAGCCTAGTAAAACTGTACACATGACGTGCAGCTTGTCTGTGCAATACTTCTGGCCTAATGCACTGTAATGTTTATTTCTGGCTAAAAACTGGCACATCTCTTCCCCCTTCTTGTTGCCTAGTAAAACTGCTTACATGATTTGCAGCATGGCTGTGCAACATAGCAGGCTCTAACATATTACACTTTAATTTTTATTTTACAATAAATAAAGTCTTGTCTATCCCTTTTACATTGTGGCTAAGAACACTGCTTTAACGTCTGTACAATATTTCTGTCTGCTGTCTCAAATAATACACTCTAATTTTTAATTTTGTACTGGAATTGCTCATCTCTCCCTCATACATTGCTGCCCAGTCAAGCTGTTTACATACTCTCCAACCACTGTGCTATACGTCTGAAAATTGCAGTTGAATTGCTTTTTTTCAACATAACAACTGCCTCATTTTGCCTTATGGTTTTGAAAGTTTTGCTGCTATTTGGAAATTATTAGAAAGTTGAGGGCTTTAGCTTTATTTTTTTGGACATGTAAAGCCTTTTTACAGCAAAAACGACCTAATAAATACTTATCAAGTTGAAATGATTAAGATTGGGGTATTGCTGCTGTATGTAAGCCAAGGAACAATGTAGTAGTAAAAAATTATTGCAATGTAATGTATGTGATGCCACTATATGGTTTCACTAATGGTGTCTGGGAGAATTGTACTGTCCCAAAATGCTTCATTTAGCTTAAATGCATCTCCCAAGCATGTAATTTGAAGAAATAGCATTTTTCCCAGGTCACCCTCAAAGTCACATAAAATAGAGGCCCCTCTCTCCACTTGTTAAATGCATTGGTACATGTTTCCATGATAGTGCTCAGCTCCCTATGCCATTTGTTTGACCGTCTGTTGCCAAAGGCTGTGTGTGAGTTTTCATTTACTTTTTTGGTGAATGAGTAGAGGTACATTATACTCCTACTCATACTCCTACTGGGGTGGGATCTGGGGGCCCCTTGTAAAAGGGGGCTTCTGGATTTCGATAAGTCATCCCCCACACCCCCACAACTACTGGGCCAGGTTGTGGCGAAAGGGCCCCTACCCCACAGCACCCCCCCATGTTGGGGGCATGTGGCATGGCATGGTTCAGGAGGGGGGGCTCGCTCATCCCCCCTTTTCTGGCCTTCCAGGCTGTATGCTCGGATAAGGGTCTGCTATGGATTTTGGGGAAACCCATGCCATTTTTTAAAACATTTGGGCATGGAGACCTGAAAAGTCCTGGTATGGTTTGGGAAGGACCCTATGTTGATTTTTTTTCTCAATTTTTATTGCCGGCAATTGTTTTGTTTACATTCAGCTGTCAGTGGGAAACCCGCAGTGGATGCAGTGGCTGCTCCTTAACAACCAGCTATACAGTGGTTGTTAAGGTTGCCAGTGGGCCGCTGGCTAAGAAACAAAGAAAGAAAATGCTAGAAAACGGTGTTTAGCAGCAGTTAGCAGTGTTTAGGAGCTTCTAGGAGCTGTAAGCCTTTTTTTCTGCTGGCAAATAACGTTGTGTGCTCCTAGGGGCAGAAAAAAAATCAAAGCAACTGCTAGGAGCTTAAAAATAAGCTAGTGTCCAAGGAGCACCGCAAAATTGGAGTCACATCGGTTTGAATGGTTCCATTGCCAACAATATTGTGCGACTTGTCATGCGACTTGACAGTTCCAGGTCGCACTGGTGTGAACGGGGCTTAATGTAGTTTTACAGAAACAATATATAATAGAGAGCTCGATGGGTTGCAAATATTGCGACCCATCGAGCACTTCATTCAAAGTCCCACCCTTTCTGACTCATATATCTAATAGGGATGGAGGTAGACGGCAAGGTCATTCCTTAAACTCCCATTTATTCCCTTTTTCCCCCTCCCCCTTTTTTAATATATAATAGAGAATACATATTAAATAACCTAACTTGGAATTAAAAATTCACTTGCCAGATAGCATGCTTTCCAACTGTCCTGAATTTCAGGGTATTTGTCCTTATTTGTTCCAATATGTCAGTGGTGCATCTACTCCCCTATGTGATGTGCTTCTGGCTTTTATCTCTAATGAGATAGCCCAGAGCAGGCACAACGTGAACTATGCTGTGTAGGCTTATGACTGGGTGTTGGTGCATGATTTTCAGTTCACTTCCTGCCAAAAGAAATCAGTTTGAGCTAAGGAATAAAAGAAAAGCACAGCTGTTAATTGGTGTGCTGGCCTTCCTGGCCAGTGTCTGTGTATTTATACATCTGCTGATGATCATGGGGTTATATGAAAAGGCTTGAGGTTAAATTATGGTGTGCTAGGGTACATAACTTCATTGTCTGGGCAATTGCTCTTTTTCTCTGTATTTCTGAGAGTATACAATTTATGCTATGCCATTTTCATCTGAGGTTATCAGGCAAGTTGTTTAAATTTTGGTAACAGATACAAGCAAGATTGTGTACCTAGTTTCTTGCATTTCTCCCAACCGCAGACATTTTCTGATGCATCTAATAGGTTCCAGTCAAACATGAAAATTTTCCATTTAAACATAGGTGACACACCCTACTTGTGGTATTCATCATTTCACTCCCACCTTTAATTTTGTGCCCTATTAGCTAAATCCCTATTTGTTACAGATTCTTCTAGCTTGTTGCATGAGAGATCAGGTTGGTAGAGAATGAGAGCTCTACAGGCTTATTCTGTGCATATTAGAGGGAGCTGCAGTGTATGGAGGATTAGTTTAGATTCTTGAAGTCCTAACATAGGGTCAACAGTGTGCATATCATCTGTGCTCATTGAAATACAGTTATAACATATTTTTGCACTGAACACTCAAATTTCAATTTAGTTCTACATATTTAAACCTTACTCATCCAGCCATGTCCAGACAAAAAAAAAACTATTTTCAATATAACTGGGTAATTAAACATGGAGGGATATGAGTTGAAATACAAAAAAAACCCAATAACATTCTAGGGATTGGTGTTCATTGGATTTTGTTTGCTTCAATGAATTCCTTATAATCTCAGAAGCAACTCAGTCTGATGTCAAACTAATGCCATCAATACAAGCCCAAAACTCATTGACACATGCCCTAAAGATGTTCATAGAAATTTGATAACAGTCAGTCAATTCTTCTTTTTTTCGGCTGCATCCAATAGCAATCTACTGTCTGCATAACAGCCCCTCAGATACCTAGCAGCCAACAAAGAGGACTTCCTAATGCAGATAAAATTGCTCTTATTGTATTATCACATTATTCCAGCATCTTCCAGGTGCAATAGTTCTTCAAAAGTGTAGATCAGGGTACCAGGCAAACAGACTCAATATTGCAATGTTTTAGGATCTTATATAACCCTTTATCAAGCCCAAAAGTTAGAAATCATTATGAACACTGTTTAGCTATTTATATACAGTATTCCACCTAAGGGATAATTCGGTCCCTTCACAGTAGGCGTGTAGGTATGTACTTAGCCAGTCATAATACATATGAATAGTAATTCTTCATTACAGATAGTTTAAATCACTATATTCTAAAATATCATGTGACTACAATATACTTGAACACAAACATGCAACAATTTTAATTGTGCAACAATTTAATTATATATATATATATATATATATATATATATATATATAAACAATATATATATTGTGAGGGATTAGCTCTTGTGGGGATCGCCTTCCCTGGGATGAAAGCAGTTTGTAGGCAGATTTACTTAAAATTCTGGCTTGCCGCCAGGTTTATTTGAAAAGGTTGCAAATCAAAACAAACAAAACAGAAAATAAATCCTTACCGCCCGGCACTAAACTAAACAATTCCGTCTTACTCTCTAGACTGTGTAGCGCTGATCCCAGACACCCACAAAACGCAGACAGACAGTGCAAACCTTTTCTTAAAGTCCATAAGCAAACATTCCAATATCAGCTCTCTTGACGGCTTCTGAGTTCCAGGCCAGAGCAACCTCTGCTCTCTCACCTGAAAATTTAAACCACCTGATGGTGGACTTCAGTGGACCACAAAATCCGGACCGGAACCAGCACTGCCACGGTGGCTGGTAAAAGCCGGGCAGAATTCCCGCCTTAGTCCACTCAAAATGAACGCATGCGAGGTGACACATAGCGTCCATCCACTACTTCACCTCGCATCATGCCACAATATATATATATATATATATATATATATATATATATATATATATATATATATACTGTATATAGTAGATCGGCTTATCTCAGCCCTGACCATGCTAAGCACACCTAACTACTAAAAGGCAGTATTTTATTACTTTTCTATGTTTACTAAACTCAAGAACTATATGTGTAACAGGTAGAGGAAGTTGACTAAATGATCACACAGAGGTTAGCTTTAACTTAAACTTTACTAAATACGTACAGAGTAGTATTAACAATTCAGGCAGTGTCAAAATAGTAAAAGGGTGTCCATACAGTACAGAACAATGTTAACTCAAGATCTCTAAGAGGCTGTAGAAACAGGAGTCCACAAGAGCTGTGAGACTCAAGAAGGACACTTAGTGGCAGTACAGCACAGCCTTTTTAAAGCTCTGCAACCACAGATATTAGAGAGAATTGCAACTATTTCAGTGAACAGTTCATTTTATAAACAGCTACAGTGGATAGAAAAAGTCTACACACCCTCTGATGCTTTGGAAGCTCTCTGGGACCATGGCTTTTGCTGTAGGATGCGACTAAGAAAATGTTATTTGGGATTAATCAAAGTCACTTTAAATGATGGCAGGTGTATACTGACTCCTATTTAATGTGAGTTTGAATGAGATTGCTTAATTCTGAACACAGGTACATCCCCAGTTATAAGAGGGTGTGCACACTTATGCAAGCACATTATTTTAGTTTTTTACTCTTAAGCCCCATACATAAGTTCTGAAAATTGGAACGACAGATCGTCAGTTTTTTTGCATGCTAATCTCAGATTGAATCGAAAAAGTGTACTAAAGTCACGAAAATTCTCGTACAATAGAATAAAAAATCTGAAGTGATGTCATGTGCTGTAGTGTATTTGTATTGTATTTTCGGACGACAACTATATTGATTAAACGAAAATCCTACAATCTGGTATCGTAAGGGAAAAATTTTCGTGTTTGTCCGATCAAATAATAACAGATGAACTGTCACGATCGGCTCTCAAAAGCTCTGTACTAACGATCCAATTATCATATGATCGCGTCCAAATAGGGATTTTTCGTCCGATTTTTGGATCATGTGTACGGGCCATTGTTCTCCCCTCCTAAAATATTTCAGTTTGTTTTTCAGTTGTATTGTACAGTTCATAGGTCACATTAAAGGTAGAAAAAGTCCTGAAATGATTTATCTTTTCTCATTTTTTTACATCACAGAAACCTGACATTTTAACAGGGGTGAGTAGACTTTTTATACCCTCTGTACTTGCGCTTAACCCCTGCAAGAGCATCTCTCACAGTGTAGTCCAGTGTAGGTCTGGATACACAGGGGAGCAACTGGAGGGATCTTTGGATGGCACCAAAGGGGAGTGCCTGGATGAGTCCCAAGTCTGGTACCCCAGGTGGGCTGCTGAAGACACATGACACAGTAGTTTTGCAGAAATTGTTGTAGAATAGTGCTTACCGAGTGGCTGGGTGTCCCATGGAAACTGCATGCTAATGGGCTTCTGCCTGGCTGCCCACATGCCAGGATTAACAATGGAGGACAGTGCACCTGATTATAGATCACATGCCCAGCCACCACTGACTTATTAGATGTGGTCTCTCTGAGATGCAGAGGGCAGGAAATAAGGAAACACATATTGCCCGGGCATATCCAGGAGCCCAGGGGCTTCAGGGAATCTGAGAGATTGTGAGAAAAAGGGATTAAAGGAGCCAGTGTCTGCATCTAAACATGATGAGTCAAGGGGTACCCTGCTACATATGTATTCTCTATCTTGTTACAGACTTTCTTGCAGTAATAGGCACATTATAAGTAAACCTTTAGGGTCCCTTCACAGCTGTCTAGTGCTTTGTATTACTGTGTACACATGAATGTGCACTGTGTGTTAATGCATGTCATTGATTTTGAATGGGTAAGCAACTCACCACAATCCACAGAAAATCAGACAGGAACCTTTGTTTTCCAATACAATTTCCCATCTATGCATGTTATATTGTGGTGTACTGAAATGCACATGCCTTGAAGTGCGCTGGCATGGCATGTCACTCAGCACACATCGCACTACTAGTTTTGTATTACAGAGTCAGGGGATTTTAAATTCTGTTCAGACAACATAGTCAGTTAAGCAATACAGCCTTGGGCTAGGACCAGGCCTGGACTGGGACAAAAAATAGGCCCAGGCATTTTAGACTGGACAACCCGATGCCGGGGGGGGGGGGGGTCAGAGATGGGGGCGTGAGGGTTTGTGCGGGGGGGGGGATAGTGAGTGGGGGTATTTGCTCTTTATCCTGAAAGAGACAGCCTCAGTCCAGTAAAGAGACAGCCTCATTCCAGCAAAGAGACAGCCCCAGACCAGCATATAGACAGCCTCAGTCCAGAAGAGAAACAACCTCAGTCAAGCAAAGAGACAGCTCCAGACCAGTAAAGAGACAGCCTTAGTCCAGCATAGAGACCACCCCACACCAGTAAATAGACAGCCCCAGACCAGTAAAGAAAAAGCCTCAGTCCAGCAAAGAGACAGCCTCTGTCCAGCAAAGAGACAGCTCCACACCAGTAAAGAGACAGCCCCAGACCAGTAAAGAAACAGCCTCAGTCCAGCAAAGAGACAGCCTCAGTCCAGCAAAGAGACAGCTCCAGACCAGTAAAGAGACAGCCTTAGTCCAGCATAGAAACAGCCCCACACCAGCAAAGAGACAGCCCCAGACCAGCAAAGAGACAGCCCCAGACCAGCAAAGAGACAGCCTCAGTCCAGCAAAGAGACAGCCCCAGGCCAGCAAAGAGACAGCCTCAGTCCAGCACAGAGACAGCTCCAGACCAGTAAAGAGACAGCCCCAGACCAGTAAAGAGACAGCCCCAGACCAGTAATCCTCAGAGACAGCCTCAGTCCAGCATAGAGACAGCTCCAGACCAGTAAAAAGACAGCCCCAGACCAGTAAAGAGACAGCCCCAGACTAGTAAAGAGAAAGCCCCACACCAGTAAAGAGACAGATCCAGACCAGTAAAGAGACAACCCCACACCAGTAAAGAGACAGCCCCACACCAGTAAAGAGACAGCCCCAGATTAGTAAAGAGACAGCCCCACACCAGCAAAGAGACAGCCTTAGTCCACTCCGTTTCCCCACCACTACAGAGCAGGACTTTGGATTTAACACACTGGAACCATATAGTGCATTCACAGTGCTCACGTTCCTCCCTGTGCAGCCGTCAGTGTCCTGGCCGATTTTAGGAGAGAGGCCAGCGACCACCGTTGTCCTCGAGTGTAGCTATACCTCCAGCGTGCCCGGCCCGCAAAGTGTCTGTCCCCTGCAGGGGCTTCCTGTCATTGGAGCCTTCTACTCCACGCTCTTCTGGTGCCAGTTTGCTGGTGCCGGCCCTGTTTTAGAAATGGCCGTATAGCGGGAGCTTACCTCCACTGTGTGGCCCAGTCATCAAGAGGAACATGCAGCCCAGGGGCCGCGGCCCACCAGGCAAACACCCGGTGTGCCCTATGGCCAGTCCGGGCCTGGCTAGGACTAGATCATAGTGCCTCCTCTTCCATTCCAAGTGCTGTGGTTCAGGGGAATTACAAGAGTCTGATAGCAAGACTCATGAACCTATGCTAGTTCTATGTTATAATAATGTAATTATTTTTAGTGCACACATAACTAGATAAAATCCTGCTTTTTATATCTCCTAGAAGTTTAGTTAAAAGGTGCAAATGTGTATCTTTTTAAATGCAAGAAGACAAGGTCTTAAACTGTGTTTTCCTTTTTCAGTTGAATTTTAGAAAACCCCACTATATGTTTGTCATGAGTTTCCATTCATACACATATCTAAAAATAATAAAATAATAAAGCATATATTTCTTACCGTTCCCAGTGTTTGTTTGGACCAAGCCTTGGGCAGACTGCAAGCTGCTGTGAATAATTTGAAATGAGAGGAAGCTCAGTCTGCCACCACTGACAAAGAGGAACACAGAATTTCCCCTCATGAACATACAGTACAGATATTTAACCCCTTTTTAAGCCTTGTACACACAGTATTTCTTTTTTGTTCAACCCAGCAAGGCTGAACAAAAAAAACTTGACAGCTCAGGCTGGGGCCGTTGTGCCAATCAATATTAGTAGAGTGATCTCCCCTGCTGTACTACTGAGTCCTAATAGGGGGGGCGGCTCCCCGCCAGAACACTCCGGTCAGCTCACTCAACCATTGGCTGAAAGGGTTGACCTGAAGCAGACCTTTTACAGTCATGCCCCTTTGACAGAAGCCGGCTGAATGGCTGACTTCTGTCAAACCAACTCCACTTCAAACGGGCCGAATGTTGGCTGGTTTCTATTGAACCGGCCAATGCCGCCCGACATTCGACCTGTGTGCACTAGGCTTTAGGGTATCTAATGGTCAAATCTAGTTTGCAAGTGTTAATGAGGTCTGTCTGCACAGTACAGACCTGTTAATTATGGTAAACATTAGTTCCCCAGCCCTCTAGGTAACATTACATACAGCATACAGCATATGAACATTTTAGTGTTTGGGTTTTCAGAAATAAAGCTAGTAGAATGTAAGCAGCAAATTGTTTTTATAATGTTATGTGAATAAAAATATGTAACAAATATACAATAGGTGTTATGCCAATTTGACTGCAAAAGTGGAAATACAATTTAAAGTGATATTAGACCCTCAGAATTTTTTAGGAAATTTCTGCAGCTAATTTAGTAACTGATTGAGTATGCAGCTTCTTTATCTTTTAATCCTTGCCTATGTTCCCGTTTGGAACCATCATAACTGCCCCACCTTTCTGTTTTAGAATGGCTTCTTCCTCTTGCAGTGTCCCATGGAGCCATCCTTGAATGCAAGGACTAGTTATGTCTCCCTACACTGTGTGCATTAATAGAAATACACAGTCCCATAGCCTAAGATGGCGAGGCACTCCCCTTCACTTCCTTCCTCCTCCCCTCTACTTTCTCCATGATAAAAAACTTGCTTAAGGCTGCACTCTCTAGAATATGAAAGTTGTAAACTGCAAGTGATTTTTAACAAATAGTTTACTGGGAAATTTTTTGGTTTATTGTGCTTAAGTGGAGTTCCACCCAAAAGTGGAACTTCCGCTTTAAGTGAAGATGATCCCCTGACATGGCACAATTGGCATGTCATTTTTTTGATGGGGGGGGGGGAGGGTCCCAGGTCCCACTTCCTCTCCTGGTGCAGTGGAACTGGAAGGAAGATTACTTGTCCCCCCTCCCTCCCGGTGATCTTCTGGGACACGTCACAGGTCCCAGAAGATACACCGCCCATTCACATCGCACAGCGCGGCTCGCGCATGCACAGTGAGCACCCGGCTTTGAAGCCAAAGCTGGCGCCGCATGGAGGTGGGGGAGAAGAGCGAGCCTTCGGGAGGCCACATGACTGGACCGTGGGACAGGTGAGTGTCTGATTATTAAAAGTCAGCAGCTACACTTTTTCTAGCTGCTGACTTTTAAAAGGGTGGAACTCTGCTTTAATGTGTTAAACTAAAAAACATACTTTAGGCTGGATTCACACCTCCGTACAGAGTGGCCCGCAGCAGGGGGTCCGGTGAGTCCCTGTTCTCCGTTTCAGGGACAAATCAGGGCCAGGATGTGCCTACCTGTTCATTGGGGCTCCACCCACACTCCCTCTCTGGCAGAATGGTTTACCAGTTTGCAAAAAGTTGCAGACATGGAGGAACTCATATGCATGGCAAAGGATTCCCCTTCCACATTTACCAAAACATGGGCCTGCTGGCTTCACTTTCAAACAACTGACAACTATAACCTCCTTAATACAAGCAATTAATTAGGGAATCATCACAAACAAACTAAAACCCCAGTATCACAGGGTTCCCATCATAACGCAGAGCTAACACTCCATATGGACAAGATAGGCCTGGGGAGGGGTGCTTGACGGCGGGGTCCCTATGCAAGTCAACCTCTGCGGTACCCAAACCCATACCACCGCCCCTTTATCCACAGTCTCAATCTACCGAATCTCCCCTCCTCCATACCCCCCTTTTTTGTTGTTTTGTATTCCTGAGACATTACTCCTGGAAAAGCATCACAATTGGAGTACTACATTGGCAATAGCTTGAATACCTTTTCCCCACTGTATGAGACCCCTGCACTCCCCCACATTAAAATGACGCCCCTAGCTCGTCAGGAGTAGGACAATTAACACAATGCTAGATCCAGCAGCCATCAGCAGCTACATATAAGACAGGGCTATGATCATTAGACCTTTAAGAGCAATTCTAGCCTGTGTCTGCTGGCAGACATTTCATGATATCGACAACTTTTTGTTTTGTCTTCTTCTGTTATTTGATGTTTCTTGCATTCACACCCATCCTTCTCCATTATGCACTGTGTAGGTACTATGTACATAAAATGTGTAACATTTTATTATCTATTTGAAATCTTATGGCTCTGTATATGATGCATCTCTTCAATAAAAATATGTTTGAAACAAGAAAAAAATGTTTCTTGAACGCGATTGGGTATTCTTTGCAAAGTGAAATTTCTCTACATTCACAAAGCTATGGGGAACATTCCCCTGCAAAGTGAACAGCTTATTTTCCTTTGGTAAATCAACTTCATTATGTCAGCCTCCCAAGGGCTGGTGCAAAGGCTGCAGAAAAGTGCCAGATACTGTGCATGTGAGGTTGTACTTTCATGCAGACAGGGTATTTTGTCATGGACCTTTGTTTCCTGTTAGTCTAGAAAAAATTGAGTACTGTTCGTGATACTTTTTTATTTGCACTAACATACAATTTTTCAGCACAAGGTTTCAGGGTATGATCTCTTCTTCAAGGTCCAAGCTGTACTAATTCACAAAGGTTTAGCAAATTGTTAAAAAAAAGACAATCTCTTAGTGAAAGAAAAAAAAAAAACAAACACACACAAACAAAAATACACAGCAAGGGTAATAAAACCAGCATATTTCGTGATATAAGACAGAGGGAGAGCTATTGACTGGGGGGGGTACTGGTGATGACAGTCACAGAGGGAGTCGTACAATTGTTAGATAATGACCATATCTAAGGCAGGCCATACACGGTTCGAATCTCAGCGGGTTCAGCAGGAACCAGCCAAGATTTGAACCATGTATGGGCAGGCTGAATGTACCAAGTTGATCGATTGATCAACTTAGGTACAACCAGCATGCCAGGTTTTACCTGCGATTACCACCATACACTAGCAATAATCACTATCAGCTGGTGTTTTTTTTGGGGGGGGGCTGCAAACAACCCCCCCAAGTGGCCGCATGGATGGGGAGGGCGCTGCCCTTGCACCCTTAATAGGCGGGCCACCCCTGATCAATATCTTCTACCAGCGGGGACAGCTTCTTACCCCCCCTGCTGGGAGAAGTCGTTGGCCCTGCAGGAGGGATTCCCACATCAACACTGTCTGTGTTGATGGGGGAATTAAGCAAATTTCTTTCCTGCAACCACGCTCTGTGTATGACCGGCCTAAATTTAGGCCGTTATCTTTTGTGTCAAATAGAACTATCATTCTTAGTTCAAAGGTTTTCCTTTCCTGAATAGCTTTCGACTTACCATTAACAACTAAGACATTGAGGTCTTCTATAGTGTGGTCTTTTAAACATGCGGTATGGCACTAAACCTAAAAAATAGAATGATACTGTATCTATAATTGTAAAAAAGGTCACCTATGTTAATCAAAGGTGAAATGACACCACTCATTAAACATATAAATATTAAAGTGCAAAATGTGTACAAAATATAAAAATTGGAAAACAACACATAGAGTCCATATAAAGTGCAGACAAATAGGAGCAGAGAAACCCACTCAAATATAACTCTGTCTCTAAGAAAGTGTAAAGATAGTCCACTGTGAATATGTGCAGCTGTAATGATTATAGTTACTAACAAATATGATCATTGAGACAAAAAAGTTCATTAAGGTGCAGACCAGTATGAAAAACAAGAGACTAAGAGACCTTGAACATGAATGTCTCTGTCTCAAAGTGCAATGGCATATATCAACAGTTCATCAAAGTGATCTTGTTGCAGTGATAGCTTAGTGTAATGGAAGAGTGGTAGGATAGGGTGATAAACCCCTGCGATGCAATCCGTCCCCTTCTAGAGAAAAGGCTTACCAGAAGTAGGATATATTCAAGCCTGAATATATACAGAGAATCCGGACACCAGGGCAAGGAAGGGAATCGTCACACAATCCTAGCCACCTCTGAAGACTTGACAGCATCACACGTAGTAGTGGACGGTCTTTTGTGTAGTCAGGTACTCTTGGAGGGATCCCGTTCTCCCGCAGCCCGATATCTCCCAAGGGTCCACTATATCCGGTAGGGGGTCATCACCATCACTTCATGGGGTAAAGATATCCCAGAAGGGCAATATGTATTTTTTTTAAAAAGGAGAAAAAAGCTCCATATATTGTAAAAACCTCCAGGTACGAGGTAAAACATTTTAAGAGTAAAAAAAACCCATAATGAGTATAAAAGCCGGCATAAAGAATCCACTACAAGGTTAAAAATGGCGCAAACAATTTGGGGTCAGCAACATCCAACACGTTTCGTCTAAACAGATGTTGTCTGGGGGTTATAGTGTGGTCTGGTTGTGAGAAATGATGTCCCACAGGTGTGTAGAACTCAAGAAAGCTGTTAATCTAGTAAAACTCACCCCCTTCATCTTCATAAAGGTGCCTGAACGTTCTGTGCATATGAAAATATCTTGCAGTCAATGGAATGGAATGGGCCCCATAAAGGTTGGTCTGTTAGGATTTCTCCTTGCACAGTTTAGTGTGAATATACAGCATTTGTTACTAAATGCAACACCACAGGCTACACTCTGCATGCGCCACAAGCTACACTCCTTTACAGCGAAATTCCTGTTGCATACCCTGGCACATTCACTAATTATGCCAAATTTGAGCTACAGCATATGTCTCTTGAGAGACTTGCTGTTGGTTGCTAAATTAAGGTGGTTGTAAACCCTTACATATACCCAATGATGTGACTGGCCTCAGGTGATTCACAGAGATGAAACAAATCCTCCTACATAAGTTATACCTGTTTATCTGCAGTCTTCTCTTCTGTTCAAAGTCCAGAATATATAAAGATTGTCAGAGGTGCCAGAAAACAGGGGGCAGAGAGCTGAAATTACACACTGCAGAGCTCAGTGAGGAGAAAGGGAGAAGGGACACCCTCCCTCCAAACAGCACACAGGAACAGAGCTGAGGCTGCCACTCATAGGCTGTACGTTGGAAACCCCCCCCCATTACATTGTTTCTTTTTTGTGTCAGCAACATTTGTCAGAAGTGATTCATACTGTTAGTAGAGAAATGAACCAGCAGACAGAAATGGCACTAAGTGCTCTTAATTGAGACAAGTACACACTATGGAGGGATATGGTTTGTCCACATTTCATGTTAAAGATTTACAACCACTTTAAGTGGTGCTATGAACATCTTTGCTCCTAGGGATGGGAAAAACTGTCTGGGGCTTGAACAATCGGAGATCAAGTAGCAGTGGGCATAACTGGCCTCGTCATTGACACTTTGGGGGAGATTTACTAAAACTGGTGCACTGTGGTGCAACTTTGCATAGTAACCAATCCACTTCTAACTTCAGCTTGTTCAATTAAGATTTTACAATAAAACCTACAAGCAGATTGGTTACTATGCACAGATGAACCAGGTTATCTGTGCACCAGTTTTAGTTAATCTCCCCCCTTATCAGTGAAAGAAGATGATATGGCAAACATGCTAGTCTTGCCAACATAAAGGTGTTAAACAATATGTTGCTTTCCAGCAGCAATGAATTAAGATGTGTGTCTGGTGTCTTTTTCAGAAAATACTCTTCAATATACAGAATATGAATAAATGAAAGCTACAGTCTATGCCGCTATTAAAATTGAAGCACGCACAATCACATTAACTTAAGCAGTGCTTTGAGCCCAATCAAGGGTTTTTAGATATAGTCCATATAAGTTCAGCATACATAGATATAGACATAGAATCTGCACATTATTTTAGATGACCATTCACATGCTGATAAAAGCAAGTTTTTCCCAATCAATATTTAACTTGCAGTTACATGTGCAGCTACATGCCAAATGGTCTTGGTGGCCTGCAGAACCTTTTCTTTTTGCTTGTTAATAGCGCTCTGAAATAAGGTTTTTAAAGAGAAAAAGGATTGTGGGATATGTCCTACATTCCCTCAATATACATGAAACACGAGTAAAAGCCACCTTACAAACATCCTTCCTAATGCAAACTGTCATCAGTTCTGCTATGTTTTTTTTCTTCTCTCCTTTCTCATAATAAAACTGTCAATTCCTTTAATCCATCAATCCTCCTCTATCTTCACAAACCTTCCTACTACTCTCCTATCAAAACCTCCCCTGCCTTTTACTTCTACTGCTAGGGGATCTGTGTGCAGAAAGGAGGAATGAATTTATATCTTTTACCACCTATTATTTTACTAAGAAGAAAGTGGTCAGATTTTGAAAGGTGAGTTTTATAGAACAGGTCCACCTTAGTCAATTTTGTTTTTAAAAAAATGTTTATGGTGCATAAGTATTTTGTGTTCCTAATCCCCCTTACCTATTTTTACACATTATACTCATGCATCATTTTTTCATGAAAATTGCTGTTCTGCATGCTCCTATTTCATTTTATGCTACAATGAAACTATTTTTCTCAACATGCAACACTGCATTTTAAACAGTGTAACTTTTAGCTCAAAACAAGGCATTGAGTTGACCTAAGCCAGTGGTTCTCAACTCCGGTCCTCGGGATCCACTAACAGGCCAGGTTTACAGGATAACTGAAATACATCACAGGTGATATCATTTGCTGCTCAGTGATTACAGTATTCTAGTCTGCATCCTCTCAAGGTAATACTTAAAATCTGGCCTGTTGGTGGGTCCTGAGGACAGGAGTTAAGAACCACTGACCTAAGCATTGTCATCTACCTATACCTTTCTTCTATTTGGTCTACAGCCATTCTGAAAATTGGAAATGTATTTTTTCAAATGATCTTTATTAAAACCATTTCTTTTTTTCTTTTACACAACACATATATACAATTTTTTTAAACAAAACTCTTGTCTCCAGTTATCCTAATAGTTAGACATTCCATTAACATACAGTGAATACTAAAATATGTATAAACAATAATCTACCTGTAAATATATATACAGTGGGTATAGGAAAAAATCACATTTTGTTGCTTTACAGCCTGAAACTGACTGACTGACACATATTTAGTTTCATTCAGCTGTATTTATTAGTGCAACTTATAACATCCAAGTGAAAGATATAACACCAAAATGTCAGATTTAAAAAAAAAAAATCAAAAACAGAATAACTGAGTTGGAAAAAGAATCACCGCCTTATGTCAGTATTTTAATGAAACACCTTTTGCTTTAATTACAGCCTTTAGTCTGTTGGGATATGTCTCTTCTAACTTTGCACATCTAAAATGTGCAATATTTGCCCACTCTCCTTTGCAGAACTGCTCAAGTTCAGTTAAATTTGATAGTTCCCATTTGTGGACTACAGTTTTCAAGTCATTCTACAGATTCTCAATGGGGTTTAAGTCTGGGCTCTGACTAAGCCATGCAAGGAAACTCACCTTTTTCTAGATCAACCACTGTGTGGTCATTTTTGCTGTGTGCTTTGGGTCATTGTCATGTTGAAAGATAAACCTTCTTCCCATTGACAACTTTTTCGCAGAGGGCAGCAGAGTTTTGTCATTAATTTAATGAAATTTTGCCCCATCCGTTTTTCTTCTATCCTGACTAGGGATGTGCCGAACGACCCGCTGTTTGGTTCACACCAGAACCTTTGAACATCGGGAAAGTTCAGAACCGAATAACGAACCCCAATGAAGTCTATGGGACCCAAACATGAAAAATCAAAAGTGCCAGTTTTGAAGGCTTATATGCAAGTAATTGTGCATGCAATGGTTATGGGGGTCCGGGTACTGCCTTAGGTGACATGTATCAATGAAAAAAAAGTTTGTAAAAAATGTAATTTTTAAATGAGGAGTGATTTATTGATGCTTAAAGTGAAAGCATAAAAATGAAAAAATCATTTAAATATAGTACCTGGGGAGGGGGGGGGGGTCCCCTTAGTCTACCTGTAAAGTGACACATCTGTACCTCATATAGAATCTGCTGCAGCAATAATTGCATTTATAAAGCCAAAAAAATTACATTTTCCCTGCAAGTTTCCTTTATTTTGTAAGCAACGGCTTGGGGAGCCAATCTGTATGACGAGGCCACAATGTAGTGCACTGGGAACAAGGTTAGAGATTTTTTTGGATAAATTCTGGTGTCTCTTCCACAGACTTTGAATAGAATTAATGGGTGCGGAAATATTGGCCTCTGTGTGTCGGTGTCGCCTTCACACACCGTAACCCTATAAGAGGTACTCTTGATGAAAGCAAGAATTGGCCTTGCAGTGAAAAATTGCAATGATATGCACCTGTCAAACAGGTGCGGAAAAATTGGTCTTTGGGGGTCGGTGGCACCTTCACACTGTAACCCTATAAGAGGTGCTCTTGATGATAGCAGGAATTGGCCTTGCTGTAAAAAATTGAAATGATATGCACCTGTCAAACAGGTGTGGAAAAATTGGTCTTTGTATGTTAATTGTGCCCATGAAACCTACACCAAAAACATTCTTCCAGATTAAATCAACTTCCACAACGCTAGGAAGCCTAGAAGTCTTGCAGAGATTCCACATCCCAAACACACTTAATTGGCGACATCGGCATCAGGGGCTTCATAGCTGCTGGTAATCCAGGACTGATTCATTTTAATAAAAGTCAGATGGTCCACGGAGTCTGTGGACAGATGCGTTCTATGATCAGTAACAAAACCCCAGTAGCGCAGAATGATCCTCTTTAACCACTTAAACCCCAGAAGTATTTATCCCCTTCCTACCAGAGAACTTTTTGCGATACAGCACTGCATCGCTTTAACTGACAATTATGCAGTCATGCGACGTTATACCAGCACAAAATTGATGTCCTTTTTTTCACACAAATAGAGCTTTCTTTTGGTTGTATTTGATCACCTCTGTGGTTTTTATTTTTTGTGCTATAAACAAACAAAGAGTGACAATTTAAAAAAAAAAAACAATATTTTTTACTTTTTGCTATAATACATATCCAAAAAATATATATAATAAAACAAATGTATTCATCAGTTTAGGCCGATATGTATTCTTCCTCTACCCCTATCTGTGATGGTGTATATACCCCTATCTGTGATGGTGTATATACCCTTATCTGTGATGCTGTATATACCCCTATCTGTGGTGCTGTATATACCCCTATCTGTGATGCTGTATATACCCCTATCTGGCGATGCTGTATACCCTATCTGGTGATGCTGGACTGTATACTCCTGACACAATGGGTGGAATCTAGTTGTGGGGCTTATGAGAAGTGGGAGGGGTCAAAAAGAGTGGGGTCTGGCGCCCCCCCATCCTAAATTTCACCAGCCGACACTGTCACACACCGATCCTCACCCCCACCTCCCCTTTCTAGTTGACAATCTCCTGTAACTTTCTGCTCTTCACTCACATAAATCTGCACTGATCATATCCTGCAGCCCTCAGATTTGGACATTACACACTAAGAGTCCACGCACTGACTGTCTGCTATTACCCTTTCCATCCCAGATTACTCCCAACTGTTCTGCAGCCTCATACATTCTTTGCAGTCCTTTAAGATTACTTTTTTTTCTTTCAGCCAACAGGCTAGTATAGTACTAGAGTGAGACTCAGGCTGCAGTGTTTGCTATACTGTTACTACTTTTGACAAGAGTAGTAATAGTATACAGTGCAATACTGTCTGCAGCCATGAATGATACAGCCACAGGACCCGTGGTCATCATTATCATGCTGATCACACTGCACACAGTACAGTGTGATCAGCATGATAATGATGATCACAGATGCTGTGGCTGTATCATTCATGGCTGTAGACAGTATTGCACTGTATACTTTTACTCAGAGCTTTTTACTCAGAGCTGGACCCTGCACTCTGTAGGTAGCACACCCTGGACCCTGCACTCTGTAGGTAGCACACCCTGGACCTTGCACTTTGTACGTAGCACACCCTGAACCCTAAACTCTGCTCTTTACGTAGCACACCCTGAATTCTGCACTCTGTACATAGCACACCCTGAATTTTGCACTCTGTACATAGCACATCCTGGACCCTGCACTCGATACATAGCACACCCTGGATCCTGCACTCTGTACATAGCACACCCTGCACTCTGTACATAGCGCACCCTGAACTCTGTATGTAGTACACCTTAAACTTTGCACCCTGTATGTCGTCCTGAACTCTGTACATAGTTTACTTCTGAACTCTGCTCTCTGTACGTAGCACACTCCTCAACTCTGCACTCCTTATGTATCTCATTGCTGAACCGTGCACTCTATACGTGATGTACCCCTGAACCCTGCAAAAATACACAAATAAAAAAATACTCAGCAATCGTAAGAGTGTGTGTGTATATATATATTTATGTACTGTATATATCCTGTGTGTTTTTGAACTTCGGGTGCACACCCTAATGTAATAGGCTACACACAGCTATGATTACTAGGCTGGACATCTGCACTCCAGTAACCACCTATAATATACAGAGAGTCCAATCACAGTGAAAATGGGGGAAAAAAACTGATGATACATTTCATGCTGAACTAGCACTTACTCATAACACAATGCATTATGGATGCATTATGAGTAAGCGCTAGTTCAGCAGGAAAAGTATCAACATTTTTTCCCCCTATTTTCACAGCGATTGCTGTATTTTTTAGAGGTTTTTTTATATTAAGGTGTAATTAAAAGGCAAAACTTTTTTTTCTTCATTTTGGATAGAGTGGAGAGGGATTAGAACCCCTGTCAGTTTTTATCGCTGTCTGTACCCCCCATTAGGGAGATTCGCCCTCTCTATTTGTCCGGTTTACTTACATTATTGAAAGTGAAAGTAAGAAAAAAACAAACAAATTTTGGGTTGTCCCCAGAACAGTAATAGAGGGGAAATCTTCCAATGGGGACACTAGTTTTGATGACCTGAGGGTCCCCAAGCAATTCCCTTATTTTCAGGAACTTCCTCTGACTTTCTGTTTTGGCTATGGGACAGGAAATGAAGGGAAATCTCCATAATAAGACACAGATGGTGAAAAAAAACATGACAGGGTGATAATCCTCCCTTGCTCCATCCGAAATGAAAAAAAAAGTTTTGCCTAAATTTACATTTAAAGGTGGCTACTGGAGTGCAGATGTCTGGAGTTTCTATTTTCTTATGAACTGAGCCAGCACACAGTGAATGTGAGTGGCAGATTGGTATGAACAAACCAGGAGCAATATTCATTATTTTGGTATTAAGCTTAGTTCACATTAGCCAAAGCTCTAAAAAGTGATCCACAGCGGATCGCTTTTCAGAATGCAACATCTGTCGGGTGTTCAGGAGGTGACCCTGTTGTCCCCTGAATGCCTGTTTCTCCTGACAAGTGGCAGTGTATAATGGTGCTAATACACCGCAACCACAAGCAAAGTGTTTGGCTCACAGTTGTATCATGGCCCTATTGACTTGAATGGCCAAGTATGATAGTCATCTCAATGTGTCGTGTCAAATTTTCCATGGCTGCAAAGCAAAATTGTCACAGCCATGGCATGTGAGTAGTCTCCTCCATCTGTATTTTAGACTTAAGTTTGGTGGCCAAGGGGCAGTAAACTGGGGTCTTACTGCAGTCTGTATTGGGTCCTATGATTTCTAATGGTGGCTCTGCTAATAGGACAGTGGAGAGGATAACTCTGATTCACTGCATTAACAGCCTGATACCACCCCCTGCAGGAGGAGGTATTTTGGGAAAGTAGAAGTCATTGGTGGGACCCAAGAGCAGGAGCATGCAGAGAGAGCCAGCAGGGAGTGGGGAGCAAACAACCTGCAGTACAGGACAAGTTGGGTGGAGAGAGGACTGCAGCAGAGAGTGCTGTGTACAAAACTAGGAGAGGCATGAAGAGTGCAAGCCTGGGGAGAGTGGAGTTGTGTAGGGAAAACCACCACAAGTAATTGCAAAGCCAGGCGACACACAGAGGCAAACCAACTCTCTCTGTACACGGTTAGGACACTCGAATTAACCATAAGCTCAGCCCTAAATATAAAATAGAGCCCCCCTATAACCAGTCTTACAGACCGACCTCTTTAGAAATCAGACATTGAAGCCTAAGTCCGTGTTTACTATTTGCTTCATTAACAGATGTGCCTGCTGATAAAAATCTGGTGCCATCTACGAGGATGATGAAGATGAAACGAGGGTGGAAATTTCAGCAAGACAATGATCCCAAACACAAAGCCAAGGAAACTCTCAATTGGTTTCAAAGAAAGAAAATAAAGCTGCTAGAATGGCCCAGCCAATCACCTGACTTGAATCCAATAGAAAATCTATGAAAAGAACTAAAGATCGGAGTTCATAGAAGAGGCCCACGGAACCTTCAAGATTTAACCCCTTCCTTACCGGGCACTTAAACCCCCCTCCTGCCCAGACCAATTTTTGGCTTTCAGCGCTGTCGCATTTTGAATGGCAATTGCGCGGTCGTGCGACGTTGTACCCAAATAAAATTTGCGTCCTTTTTTTCCCACAAATAGAGCTTTCTTTTGGTGTTATTTGATCCCCTCTGCGTCATTTCTGATCGCCGCTATAAACAAAAAATGAGCGACAATTTTGCAAAAAAGAACAATATTTTTTACTTTTTGCTAAAGTACAAATCCATTAAAAAAAATATTCATCAGTTTTGGCCCATATATATTCTTCTACATATTTTTGGTAAAAAAAAAAATCGCAATCGGCGTATATTGATTGGTTTGCACAAAAGTTATCGCGTCTACAAACTGGGAATTGATTTATGGCGTTTTTATTATTATTTTTTTTTTTACTAGTAATGGCGGCGATCTGCGATTTTTATCGGGACTGCGATATTGGGGCGGACATGTCGGACATTTTTTACACATTTTTGGGACCAATGACATTTATACAGCGATCAGAAATTTAAATGTCCACTGATTACTGTGTAAATGTCATTGGCATTGAAGGGGTTAACCAGCAGGGGGCAGTGAAGGGGTTAACAAATGTTCCCTGGGTGTGTTCTAACTGTGGGGGGCAGGGCTGCTTGGGACATAACAGATCTAACTGATCCCAGTGACAGGGATCAGTAGATCTGTTATGTCCCCTGTCACAGAACGGGCAACCGCCGTGTTTACAATGGCGGTTCTCCGTTCTGAGGCTCCCAAAAGAGATCGCCGGGTCTCGGGCGGACATCGAGTCCGCCCCGAGCCATGGGCACGCTCGCGCCGCTGCCGCCAGGGGGCGCTCCTGGAGCGTGCGCAGTGGAGGACGTCCATGGACGTCCTCCCGGCATTTCAGATCCACGCTGGAGCCATACTTTGGCAATAGCGCGGATCTGAAGTGGTTAAAGACTGTTTGTGTGGAAAAATGTGCCAAAATCACACCTGAGTAATGCATGCGACTAGTTTCTCCATACAGGAGGCACCTCACAAATGCGCTTATGAAGGAAGGGTCAAACATTCCCATAGACACTCCTAAACCTTGTGGATAGCTTTCCCAGAAGAGTTGAAGCTGTTATAGCTGCAAAGGGTGGGCCAACTCAATATTGAACCCTAAGGACTAATACTAGGATGCCATTAAAGTTCATGAGTGTGTAAAGGCAGGTGCCCCAATACTTTTGACAATATAGTGTATCTTCTCCAACAGGACATTAGTTCTGAACACCTTATTAATAGTATCCAGGACTAAGGTCCAATACCTAACCAACTTAGGACATCTCCACAACATGGGGTTGATTTACTAAAGGGAAAAAGACTGTGCGCTTTGCAAAGTGCCATTGCCCTCTGCAAATGCAGTTGCGCCAGAGCTTAGTAAATGTGCAAAAAATCTGCTGACTTCCATCATCTAATCATGTGGAAGCAAACAAGCTGTTTTTTTCATTTTCCTTGCACATGATTGGGTATTCTTTGCAAAGTGAAGCCTTACCTCATTTACTAAGCTCTGGAGCAAAGGCACTTTTTCCCTTTAGTAAATCAACCTCACGTGTACCAATGTACCAACCTCCCTTTCACATCGTGGACATACAATTAAAAATTCATAAACCATTGGTTCATTCATTCATTTTTTTTTTATAACTTACCTAAACATTAACACACTATGTTAACAATGAAACAAAGTACTGCATAATTTAAAATGCTTTTTGTTCATGCAGTGCCTAAGAGGTTACTTGGGATCCGTTAAAGGGGTTGAGATAGGTTATTTCATTTAAATAACAATATAAAATCCTGCCAACAGCTAATCAGACACGTTAAGGAAAATGAAAAACGAACAAGGTTCTGGAAACTAACCACGCAGAAAGAAGAAAGAGATTTGATTTATAAAACAGTTGGGAATGCTCACTATACTAAGTCAATTTTTACTTACAAAGTGTTTTCATTTAGCCTAAATAAAAGAGGTGAAGCTGTGCTCGCTTCATCCAATCATGTGCAATCAAAAATTCTTTTTTAACCAGTTCAATACAGGGCACTTCCTGCCCAGACTAATTTTCAGCTTTCAGTGCTCTCACACTTTGAATGCCAATTACTCAGTCATGCAACACTGTACCCAAACAAAATTTTTTTTCTTTTTTTTTTTCACACAATTAGAGATTTCTTTTGGTGGTATTTAGTCACCTCTGGGTTTTTTTTTTGTGACATAATTGAAAAAACCCCCCGAAAATCTTGAAAAAAAACACTTTTTTTTTAGTTTCCATTATAAAATTTTGCAAATAAGTCATTTTTGTTCATACATTTGGGCCAAAACTTATAATGCTACATATCTTTGGTAAAATAACCCAAATAAGTGTATATTATTTGGTCTGTGTGAAAGTTATGGCTCGTACACACGGGACGACGATCGTGTTCAACACGTCGTACTCACGACCGTTGCATGCAGAATCGTTCATCTGTGGCGGCACTTTCAACAGTTGAACGTACGACGGTCGTTCGTGGGAGTTGTATGTGCAGACTAGAAAACTTGGTCGTGTCAACAAGCTCGCATACGACCGTTGAGTCGTGTGTAGAGCAGCTGTGTTCAACAAAGTTGTATTGTGCTAAACACGCATGCGCCAAGTCCACTTTCAACTAACATGAAATTAGAAAGGAGCCCAAAAGGTGACGCTACTTCCTCATTATACGCTCGTTCGCGTCATCACGTTCGGCCGGCCGCAAGTTGTATGTACGACCGTCGTGTGCATGTCAGTGGGCTACATACGACCGTCAACGTACGATTCAACACGGTCGTGTGCACGATCGTCGTCCCGTGTGTACGAGCCATTATAGAGTCTACAAGCTATGGTGGCAATCATTGAAAATTGATCACACCTGATGCACTGATGCCCTATCTCATTTCTTGAGGCCCTGAAATGTCAGGAAAGTACTAAAACCCCCCA
>BLSH010535872.1:430567-448716 GCA_018402905.1 Glandirana rugosa | reverse complement strand
GGAGTATTTTATATGTAACCCCACAAACGAAAGGTTTTACCCCAGTAAAACACCCATTAAGGTGACAGGAAAAAGAGGTCCTGGAACTTTTCACACTATCCATCCTTACTTTAATCTACACATTAAATACAAGAATCTTGCGGACTTCCATGATGAAGTTTAAACCCGGAGACATACACCGGTCCGACACATATAAGAGTGTGTACAACATAGCGGTATGAGTCCTCATCTCAACTCGCTTGTGGACCTTCAAGCCCAAGACGACCAGGCAGGCTTGAAGCCCTGTTTCAGGCCCAGGCCCAGGCCTGCCTTGGGCTTGCGAGCGTGCCTGTGTTCGGGTTCCGTCCGGACCCGGACCCGGACTTTGTCCCGAAGTTCGGACGGACCAGCAGAACCCGAACTTCCAGGTGTTCGCTCAACTCTACTCCTGAGTATGGCGATACAACATGTGTGAGAATATACACAGCCTGGCCACATACAGAGGCCCAAATTTGAAGTAGTACCTTCAGGCGTTCTAAGAACATAAATTACACATCTAATTTCATTCCTACCTATCACACTTTTCAAGGTCCTGGAGAAAAAGGACAGTGGAATTACCCACAAAATGACCCCATTTTGGAAAGCAAACACCCCAATGTATATTTTATGAGGCATGGGCTGTAGATAGGTACTCGGGTACTCTGATGGGCTGGAGACAGGTACTCGGGTAATCTGATGGGCTGATGACAGGTACTCGGGTACTCTGATGGGCTGGTAACAGGTACTCAGGTACTCTGATGGGCTGGTAAAAGGTACTCGGTACTCTGATGGGCTGGTGACAGGTACTCTGATGGGCTGGTGGCAGGTACTCAGGTACTCTGATGGGTTGTGACAGGCACTCAAGTACTCTGATGGGCTGTGACAGGTACTTGGGTACTCTGATGGTCTTGTGACAGGTACTCTGAAGGCTGGTGAAAGGTACTCGGTTACTCTGATTGGCTGGTGACAGGTACTCGGGTACCCAGATGGGCTGGTAATGGGTACTTTGATGGGCTGGTGACAGGTACTCATGTCAGGGAGGACACGCTGATGTCACCGCCTACTCTTCAGATCTTAAAGTGCCGGCCGGCTTTTTACTGTTCTCTGCATTTACACTTCATTTACAATGTGAGTACAATACTTTGCTATAATAAATAATAGAGATACGGAATTACACTATGTGGAGTCTCTTATGTCTTTCAATGCATGTGTGAGGAGACTGAGCGGATAGGTGTTCATACATTGGACGGCACAACAGTGGGAACGGCATCTGCAATCCCTGAGGGCACCCTGGCTGGGTGAATAGCCGAAAGCGAGTTACTTTTTGTCATCTAGTGAGCTGCTAATCAGATTTGGTGGTGGATATGCACTAATACATATGTGATGTCACTCGGGTGCCTCTCTTCCATCTTCACACATTGTGCTGCTAAAGGATTAATCTAAGGACTGTTTATTAACTGGAACTTTCACTGCTGCAAAGTGGTCCATAGAGACCTTCACATTGACAGGCATATTTACTTACATAGATGGTAATCTAGTCTTTATATAAATACGCCTATACTGTACCTTTTCATTCAATGGTATCTATATGCCTATTGGTCCACACGTTTATATGCCTATATTGCACTTTTATCATTGATTTAAACAGCATATATGCTTAATATTTTACTCATTTATCTATATCTCCTTGCATAAATAATTCCTTATTTTATACATTCATAATATATATATATATATATATATATATATATATATATATATATATATATATATTCATATTATATATTTTAGCGGGTTGAGCGCGGCTCACTTTTACTATTTTTGCTCTAACTTTTGTTGTGGTTAGGAGCTGCTGCACACTTCCCCTTGAGTGGATACTTAGTATCACATACCTCTTAGTGCAGTGTTATATATTGAAGGTACTTATTTACTCTGATAGGCTGTTGACAGGTACTTGGTTACTCTGATGGGCTGCTGACAAGTACTTGGGTACTCTGATGGGCAGATGACAAGTACTCAGGTACTCTGAAGGCTGGTGACAGGTACTCAGGTACTCTGATGGGTTGGTGACAGGTACTCGGGTACTCTGATAGGTTGTGACAGGTACTCTGATGGGTTGGTGACAGGTACTCGGGTACTCTGATGGGCTGGTGACAAGTACTCTGGTACTCTGATGGGTTGGTGACAGGTACTCGGGTACTCTGAAGGCTGGTGAAAGGTACTTGGGTACTCTGGCTGGTGATAGGTACTCCGGTACCCAGATGGGCTGGTGATGGGTACTTTGATGGGCTGGTGACAGGTACTCATGTACTCTGATGGGCTGGTGACAGGTACTCGGATATTCTGACGGGCTAGTGACAGGTACTCAGATGGGCTGGTGACAGGTATTCGGGAACTCTGTTGGGCTTTTGACAGGTAGTACTCTGGTACTCTGATGGGCTGGTGACAGGTACTCAGGTACTCTAATGGGCTGGTGAAAGGTACTCAGGTACTCAAATGGGCTGGTGACAGGTAATCGAGTACTCTGATGGGCCGGTGAAAGGTACTCAGATGGGCTGGTGACAGATACTCAGATAGGCTGACGACAGGTACTTTGATGGGCTGGTGACAGGTACTCCTTATTACTAGTGGGGCAATCAGTGCGTGTGGGTGTGCACTGTAAGTGGTAATGAGCTGTTACCGCACTCGATTGTGTGTGAGGAGGAGAACCCGGTAACAACTCATTACCGAGGTGTATTTACATTCTGTGACAGGCTGTGATTGGACACAGCCGGTCCCATGGTAAAGAGCCAACTTCATTGGCTCTTTACAATGATCAGGGATGGGCAGTGTCAGGGTGACAAGCCCCACCCCGATTGCCGCTCTGCATGCCCCTAGGGGCGCACACGGGCGCCAGGCTCGAGGACAGTGCATGTGACCAGCTGTGATTGGACACAGCCAGTCAAAGAGACTTTTTTTATTGGCTCTTTACACTGATTGGGGATGGGCTCTGTCCCGAGGGACACGCCTCATCCCCAATCGCCACGCTGTGTGCCCCCGGGGGCCCACAGGAGCGTCGAGAACAGGATGAGAAAATGTTCCAGCCGGTGTCATTTCATTATGGCCTGGTATGGAAGTGGTTAATTTTCTTTGTACACAATTGAGTATTCTTTGTAAAATGAACTGTCATTTGGGTTTACCTCATTTACTTAACTAAATAACAATTTACATTGTTAAGTTTAAATTGACTTTGTAAAGTGAACATGCTCTACTTCGTTAGTAAATCAACTATGTATCTTTATTCTGATTGAATGTTTCAAAAAATCCCATTAAAACCATGAATGTCAGACTTGGTTGGAGGTGAAGGGCTCTTTCAATTTCCTGGAGCTTATGTTGAGGTTTTCCAGTTAGCAGGATAGTTTGAGACAAAGGCACATCTAGGCCTAGTTTATACAGTATTTACGCAGCACTTTTACATGTTCAAAAGAAATGTGGAAGTGTGGAAAATTTTAAGGGTGAAAAATGTAGAATACTGCTAAAATGATATAACAGGATATAGGGATGTGAGTTGACTAGATATGTGCAATTCGTTCGATTACGAAATTGAAATATGGGCAAAATTTTCATTATTCAGAGATTCAGATGTATCCAAATTACAATAGTAACAAATTTCAACAAATCTGAAAAAAATTATAAAGACACAACAAATTATTTCATATTTATTCATTTCATTCTGACCTTTTGGTAAGGTTTGAAGCATTGGAAATAACGTAACAGCATAACAAATGATCCAAACTGATTTGTATCAATTTTGTTTTTATTTTCATTAACATTTTTCTTTATTTAAAAAAAAAGCACTACATATGGAAACATATTTGCAATAAATATAGTAAGGCTGCTTTCAAACTACTCTGTTGCCAAAATTCGTCAAAAACACATTTGAATTTTTGCCTAATTTTTGCTATGGTGCATTGTGTTTTTGATGCATTTTTGCCATGTATGCATTGCGTTTTGACCCCTGGACTGGACAAAGCACTTCCCAGAGGTGCGTTTTTTTATGCGTTTTTGCCATGGTTCCCATTCATTTCAATGGAGAAGTGAATTTTTGGTGTGTCTTTTTTTTACCGCACCAAACATGCAGCAAAAATGCAACAAGCACAACTTTTAAAAACGGACCATCGTAAAGAGTTCCACTGGATTTTAAATCAAAAACTGATCAATGTGAAAGGGCCACAAGGTATAAAAGTGAAATAAGATGATGATTCCTACTTAGTTTGCTTTCACACTGCTCTGCTGCAAAAATGCAATTTTGCTGCGTTTTTGCCGAAGTGCCTTGCGTCTTTGATGCATGTTTGATGCGTTTTTCCCCCAACACATGCCTGGACAAAGCACTTCCCACAGGTGCGTTACATTTTTGACATGTTTTTGCCATGGTTTCTATTCAGTTCAATGGAGAGGTGAATTTTGCTGCGTTTTTTTTTTACCCCGCGCGTGAGGTGATTGTTGAGTACTGCTGGGACCTTGAAGAAGGGGACATACCCCGAAAGCTTGTCCTGAAAAACTGTCTGCTAGTGTAAATAAAAAAAGTATCACGGACAGTATTCGTTTAGTTTTACCCCACCAAACATGCCACAAAAATGCAGCATGCAAGACTTTTAAGGTGTAACTGAAATGCAAAAGACCAGTGTGAAGAGTTCCAATAGGATTTAAAGGGATGCATTTTTCTTGCACTTTTTTTAACTGAAAAACTGATCAAGAACTGATTACCGTGAAAAGGCCCTTACTCTGTTTGGGTTGTATAGAGGTGGATCCATTAGAATCTCTGAATCATAACATAACAAATGAATCCAAAATTAATTTAGTTCCATTTGTTATGTTATGATTCAGAAATTCTGATGGATCCACCTCCATCCAACCCAAACAGAGTGCATAATCTCCCAAAATAACGAATTAACACGGATATAGCCAATCTTCCGAAATAACTTTCTAAATACGAATCAATTCAGAACAATGAGTATACAAAACAAATCTGAACATATGAAGCTAATTTGAATATACGAAACAAATCTGAATATATGAAACAAATTCTGAAAACAAATCATTCTAACAAATATGATGAAACAAAATGATTAACTTAACGAATGAATCAGAAGCGAAACAAAACAAAATTCATTTTTCCACCATGCCCATTTTTAGAGGTGACTCTGCACCCTTCTCCACATTTTCACACACTCACCATTTTTTATAAGCTATAACATACTGTATGTAGTGGTGTAAGATGAAGAACATCCTAAAAGTAAGTTCTGTAACATAATTCAACCTGAAAGTTTTGTTTAACCACTTGCTGACCAGCCGCCATCATTACACTGTGGCAGGTCGGCTCATTCCCGCGAATCACCGTAGCTGTACATCAGCCCTTTAAACAGCTATAGCAGGTGCTTGCACGCACCCGATGCATGGTGGGGGAGCTGATGCGCGTGGCCGGCAGCCACGATGTCCGCTGGCCACCCATGATCTATCCACAGAGAGGCAGAACGGGGATCTGTCAAAGTATGCAGACAGATCCCCATTCTGTCAGGGGAGTAGAGCGTGATCTTCTGTTCCTAGTGATTAGGAACGGTGATCTCTCTACTTTTCCAGTCAGTAGACTGCCTCCACAGTTAGAAACACATCCCAGGGAACACATTTAACCCCTTGATCACCACTAGTGCAAACCCCTTCCCTGCCAGGGACATTCATACAGTAATCAGTGCATTTTAAGCACTTGCCGACCGCCGATCGGCATCTGACGGCGGCAAGGTGGCTCGATAACGCGGATCGCCGTCATATGACGGCGGCCGCGAGATCGCGCCTAGTGAGCGCGCACCGCCGGAGGCGCGCCTGCGCGCTCACTGTGTTCGGGGAGGGCCAGGGAGCGGGTGCGGCGGAGTCACCCGCGATGCCCCCCCCCGGAGTGAAAGAACAGAGGTCCGTGTAAGTAAACACGGACCTCCGTTCTGTGAGAGGGGGAAGGGCTGTGATCACAGCCTTCCTCTACACGGAGGCTGTGACCACTTCCCTTCCCCAGCTAAGGCAGTCCCCCCACAGTTATAACACACCCAGATAACACAGTTAACCCTTAGAGCGCCCCCTGCAGGTTAACCCCTTCACTGCCAATGGCATTTACACAGTAATCAGTGCATTATTATAGCACTGATCGCTGTATAAATGCCAATGGTCCCAAAAGAGTGTCAAAATGGTCCGACATGTCTGCTGCAATATCGCAGTACCGCTAAAAATCGCAGATCGCCGCCATTACTAGTAAAAAATAAAAAAATAATAAAAACCCCAAAAATGAATTCTCATCATCCGTAAACGCGACCACTTTTGCGCAAACCAATCAATAAACGCCGATTGCGATTTTTTTTATCACAAATATGAGGAACAATATAAATTGGCCAAAACCGATGAAAAAAAAAATTTTTTATATATTTTTTTGGATTTGTATTTTAGCAAAAAGTAAGAAATTTGTTTTTTTTTTTGCAAAATTGTCGCTCTTCTTTTGTTTATAGCGGCGATCAGAAATGACGCAGCGGTGATCAAATACCACCAAAAGAAAGCTCTATTTATGGGAAAAAAAGGACGCAAATTTCGTTTGGGTACAACGTCGCACGACCGCGCAATTTTCAGTTAAAGCGACGCAGTGCCGAATCGCAAAAAGGGCTCCGGTCCTAAAGCTGGAAATCCTTCCGGTCCTTAAGTGGTTAAAGCACTAATCAATGTATAAATGTAAATGGTCCCAAAAAAGTGTCAAAAGTGTCTGATCTGTCCGACGCAATGTTGCAGCTCCGCTAAGAATCGCTGATCACCGCCATTACTAGTAAGAAAAAAATAAAAATGCCATAAATCTATCCCCTATTTTACTCTTACAGTGATGGTGCTACTACTAGGCAAACTAGGCAGCCTCCTAGGGCGCACTGCTGCCTTGGGGTGCCTGGCTGCTGGTTTCCCTCCACATCTGCATGCTCTGCAGGCTGCAGCATGTAACTAACTCAGTGTCAGGCAGCTGCTCCGTCGGACTGGTAGTGTAATTAGATGCGCAGCACTGGAGCCAGCGCTAGAGGGAGCAGAGCCAATGCTTCCTGTATAGCACCGACTCCTGTCACATGGGCAGGGCAAAGGGGGTGGAGTCAGGGGTGGAGCCAATGATGGAGGCAAAATGAGGTTTCGCCTAGGGTGTCAAAAATCCTTGCACCAGCCCTGTACGCTTATTGCGATTGACAAACTGATGAAGAAATTCGTTTTTTTTACTTTTTCTTATATATTTATTATAGCAAAAAGTAAAAAATATTGTTTTTTTTCAAAATTGTCTGCCTTTTTTGTTTATAGTGCAAAAAATAAAAACCACAGAGGCGATCAAATACCACCAAAAGAAAGCTCTATTTGTGGGAAAAAAAGACGTCAATTTTGTTTGGGTACAACATCGCACAACCGTGCACTTGTCAGTTAAGCGACGCACTGCCTGCATTATCGCAAAAAATGGCATGGTCATTAACCACTTGCCGTCTGCCCACTGTCAAATGACAGCGGAGCGGTACGGCTCTTGTTCTGGGACGACGTCATATGACGCTGCCCCTTTAAGCTGGGATTGCGCGCGATCCCCAGGACACACCGCATCACCGATGGGGGTGAACAGCCATTGGTCGTGGCTGCATACCATGTGATCATCACGGCCGATCACAAATGGTACTGCTCCCATTTGCACAGCGCGTGTGCGTTGGTGGCGGCGTGTTCCCAGGGAACACTGCCTGTTGCCGACACTGGTATCAGCCGCTGGCCGGCGGCTGTTACCTTGTGATCGGCTGTGATCTACTCACAGCCGATCAAATGTAATGTAAACAGAGCGGTAACTCGCTGTTACCAGCTCTTTTCTCGTCACACAGTTTCCAGTGTGAGGAGAGAAGAGCTAGGATCAGTGAGTTACTGATCTGTGTAAAACACCAACACACCCTGTCACTTCACCCCTACCCCCCAATGCACCTATCACCCACCAGTCACCACATCTGCCCCCATAAAGTGCACCTTCCACCCATCACCCATCAGTGATCGTGGCATGTCACCCGTCACCCATCAGTGACCGTGGCATGTCACCCATCAGTGATCGTGGCATGCCACCGTCACCCATCAGTGACCGTGGCATGTCATCCGTCACCCATCAGTGACCGTGGCCTGTCACCCGTCACCCATCACTGACCGTGGCCTGTCACCCATCACCCATCACTGACCGTGGCTTGTCACCCATCACCCATCACTGACCATGGGGTGTCACACATCAGTGACCATGGCGTGTCACCCGTTACCCATCAGTGACCATGGCGTGTCACCCGTTACCCATCAGTGACTGTGGCATGTCATCCATCAGTGATCGTGGCATGCCACCGTCACCCATCAGTGACCGTGGCATGTAACCCGTCACCCATCAATGACCGTGGCCTGTCACCCATCACCCATCACTGACCGTGGCCTGTCACCCATCCCCCATCACTGACCATGGGGTGTCACACATCAGTGACCATGGCGTGTCACCCGTTACCCATCAGTGACTGTGGCATGTCACCCGTCCCCCATCAGTGACCGTGGCATGTCACCCGTCACCCATCAGTGACCGTGGCGTGTCACCTGTCACCCATCAGTGACCATGGTGTGTCACCCGTTACCCATCAGTGATCGTGGTGTACCACCTGTCACCCATCAGTGACCGTTGCTTGTCACCCGTCACACATCAGTGACCGTGGCCTGTCACCCATCACTGACCGTGGCCTGTCACCCATCACTGACCTTGGCCTGTCACCCGTCACCCATCAGTGACCACTGCCAGTCCCCCATCACCCATTAGAGACCGTGACCAGTCACCCATCAATGACCACCACCAGACACCAGTCACTCATCAGTGACCACCGCCAGTCACCCATCAGTGACCACTGCCATCACCCGTCACCCATCAGTGACAACCGCCAGTCACCCGTCACCCATCAGTGACCTCCGCCAGACACCCGTCACCCATCAGTGACCACGCCAGACACCCGTCACCCATCAGTGACCACCGCCAGACACCCAGCACCCATCAGTGACCACCGCCAGACACCCGACACCCATCAGTGACCTCTGCCAGATACCCAGCACCCATCAATGACCACCACCAGTCACCCATCAGTGACCACCACCAGACACCCGTCACCCATCAGTGACCATCGCCAGACACCCGTCACCCTTTAGTGACCACTGCCATTCACCCGGCACCCATCAGTGACCACCGCCAGTCACCCGTCACCTATCAGTAGAGCACCGCCAGTCACCCCTCACCCATCAGTGACCACTGCCAGTCACCCATCACCCATCAGTGACCACCGCCAGTCACCCATCACCCATCAGTGACCACCGCCAGAAACCCGTCACCCATCAGTGACCACCGCCAGACACCCGTCACCCATCAGTGACCACCGCCAGTCATCCGTCACCCATCAGTGACCCCCACCAGTCACCCATCAGTGACCATCGCCAATCACCTGTCAGAGACCGTCATCACCTATCAGTAAACATCACCTGTAAAAGTCTCACACATTTGGTATTGCCATACTCAGGGGGAGTAGTAGAATGTATTTTTGGGTGTCATTTTTGCTAGGTACATGTTATGTGTTTGAAATATCATATAAATGGACAACTTTGTGTAAAAATAAAAGTGTTTTAATTTTTCCCCCACATTTTCCAAAAACGACTGGAAAAAAATGACATGTTCAAAAGACTCATTATGCCTCATAGATTATACGTTGGAGTATTTGCTTTCCAAATTGGGGTCATTTTGTGGGCAATTCCATTGTCCTGGTGCTCCAGGACTTTCGAATGATTAATAGGTGGTTGAGAAATGAGTGTAAAATGTGTAATTTATGCTCGTAGAATGCCTGAAGGTGCTAGTTCAATGTTGGGCCTCTGTATGTGGCCAGGCTGTGTAAACGTCTTACACATGTGGTATTGCCATACTCAGGGGGAGTAGTAGAATGTATTTTGGAGTGTAATTTTTGCTACATAGATGCTATGTGTTGGAAATATCATATAAATGGACAACTTTGTGTAAAAAAAATGCGTTTTAATTTTTTTCCCACATTTTCCAAAAACTACTGGAAAAAAATGGCATGTTCAAAAGACTCATTATGCCTCATAGATTATACGTTGGGGTGTTTGCTTTCCAAAATGGGGTCATTTTGTGGGCAATTCCATTGTCCTGGTGCTCCAGGGCCTGCAAAATTGTGATAGGTCGTCAGGACATTTGATGTGTAATTTATGTCCCTAGAATACCTGACAGCAGAATGTGTTTTGGGGTGTAATCTGCGGTATGTATATTCTGGGTGTGAGAAATAACCTGTTAATATATGACAATTTTGTGAAAAAAAAAGAAAAGAACAATTACTAATTTGCTAAATTTTATGACAGAAACAAAGAAAATGCATTTTTTCACAACATTTTCAATCTTTTTTTATTTATAGCACAAAAAATAAATAATCCACTAGTGATTAAATACCACCAAAAGAAAGCTCTATTTGTGTGAAAAAAAAGGACACAAATTTCATATGGGTACAGTGTTGCATGACTGAGTAATTGTCATTCAAAGTGTGATAGCACTGAAAGCTGAAAAATGGCCTGCACAGGAAGGGGGTTTTCGTGCCCAGTACTGATGTGGTTAAGGGGGGGAAATATTCTGGTACTTAACTGGTTAAAAATGTGACCAGTTTGCTGTGTCTATAGAGACATTGACTTTGAGATTTCGTCAGTCTTCTCTCCTCACGGGTATTTCACTGGGTAATAGGTTTGACACTATAGGTCTATATGCAGACAATCTCATCCTATATTTACAAAATGCTTCAATATCTTTAGGAGCCACCATGCAGATAATTGATCAATATGGTGCATATTCGGGCCTTAAAATCCATTGGCAAAAGTCAATCTTGATGCCCCCCCACCCCCAGGTTTTTTCGTGGGGAGGAACAGCAGGCCCCCTTAAAATTGCATCCTCATTTAAATATTTGGAGATAACCATTACACTAATTTGGATCCCTTACTGCAAGTAATCAAAATTAGACTTAATATATGGGCTAAACTCGCTCTGTCTGTAGCGGGCAAAATAAATCTAATAAAAATGATTATTTTGCCAAAACGTCTGTACGTGACTTCTCATATGCCAGTCCTGGTGCCAAAATCGTTCTTTAAAACATTGGATGCACTATTTAGCTCATTCATTTGGGCAAACAACAGACAAAAGATAAAACTTTCCCCCTTGCAGCGCCACAAAGTGGAAGCGGGCACGGCACTTCCTAATCTGTACTATTATTACATCGCTGGGCTGACACCAGTCACTCTGGCAGTAGTTGAGTCACATTAAGCCAATGTTCTCAAGCTGGACCATGTATTAATAGCATTGGAAGTGCCAATAACAGTGTTGGAAAAAGTATTTGCCAATTTTGAGTTTAATTTGTGCAGTTTGGAGAGAAGCTAAACACATAGCAGAGTTTAAAGAAATCACTGCTGAACTTCCAATCTGGCATAATCCCATGCTAGACCACTTATTGCATTCTTTTTGGAAACAAAAAGGCCTCACCACTATTGAGGACATCTACAATGGAAATGTTCTCTCTTCCTTTGATGAGGTACAAAGAAAATATGATCTCTTTTGCACTGCCTTTTACACGAATCTACAATTTAGGCATGTACTGCACATGTAGTTTGGAATCAACAACACTAACTTCTCTAATTATCCGTTAATAGGGGTGTTAAGATTGCAGAGTCATAGAGGTCTTATTTTTAAGATATATTCCCATTTGTTATTTGCCATTATTAACAAAACTCCACTGATGGTGTATTCTAAATGGCAACAGCTTATCCTTGGCCCATCAGATGAGGATTGGGAGGAAGCTTGTTCTTCTCACTTATATGTCTCTCCGAACATTAATAATAAGCGAATACTGCTTTACATCAATCATATCTCTCACTGACAAGGTTACATGCTATGCATCGCATACCTGCTCTAAACTGTACCAGGCACAAATTTTGATTTTTCCCATATTATGTGGTTATGCCCCGCCATAGCTAAATATTGGAAACAGGTGATTGACATTCTCTCCTCTATTCTATCTGTACCTGTACCAAACACCCCAAAAGTATGTCTTCTGGGCATTCTGGATGAGGGGCAGTGGCAGAGATATGATAGAACTATGCTGAGAGAGACATTATTCTTAGCTCGAAAAGCTATAGCAAGTAAATGGATCCAACCTACCACTCCATCTGTTCATAAATGGATACAGATGGTGAACCATATATTGCCATATGAAAAACTCATTTTTGAGCATAGGGGGTACCCCATAAAATGCAGCAAGATTTGGGATGCATGGTGTTCTTCTCTTACCATAATTAATGTCTAAAGTTGTGCAGCGTTATAATTGATGTGTGACCTAGGGAAAGTTGTATCTTTATATATCATGACCCAGGTTCTCACCTGCTGATACTGAATATTTTTTTGGCAAGAGAGCATTGGGTTTTGAACTCCACTTTGGGATTCTAAGCATAGTTTTGTACATGTCTTTATTTGACCTGTTTCATGTCTGTAAACCATATTATGTCCGTTTTTGTGCTCACATTGAGCATCATGTCCATTGCACTAATTTAATGCTTCTTCGTCAATAAAAAAAAATGTGACCAGGATAACATGTAACATGTAGTTGATAATATTTATCATTTTGAGCTGAAAATAACCAAAGATAGATATTATTGTTCACATAGGTAGAATATTGGCAATAATGGATGTACATGAAGGTTAAAGGAAATCTCCACTTCAAGTAAATAATATCGCATATAAAATCGCTACTCAACCTATTTTGTAATTTAATGTTATTAAAATGCCTTTCCATTTTAATCAAGTCAATGTCTTTTTTAAAAAAATGTTCAAAAAATTCAATGCAATATGGCAGTGCTCTCAGATTTTGAATGCCAATTACTCAGTCATGCAACACTGTACCAAAACAACATTTTTATAATTTTTTTCACACAAATAGAGCTTTTTTTTTTTGTCATATTTAATCACATCTGGGTTTTTTATTTTTTGCGACATAAGTGAAAATAGAGCGAAAATCATAGTTTCTATGATACAATATTGCAAATAAGTCATTTTTGTTCATAAATGTGGGCCAAAACCTATACTGCTACATATCTTTGGTAAAAATAACCCAACTAAGTGTATATTATTTGGTCTGTGTGAAAGTTATAGAGTCTGCAAGCTATGGAGTCAATCATTGAAAATTGATCACACCTGATGCACTGACGGCCTATCTCATTTCTTGAGGCCCTGAAACATCAGGAAAGTACAAATACCCCCCAAATGACCCCTTTTTGAAAAGTAGACATTCCAAGGTATTTAGTATGAGGCATGGCAAGTTTTTTGAAGTTGTATTTTTTTCCCACAATTCTTGGGAAAATTAAGAATTTATTATTTTATTTTTTTTGCTCAAAATTGTCAAAACAACAAAGTAATTTCTCACACACACAGCATATGCATACTTCCAATTACACCCAAAAATACATTCTACTACTCGCCCCGAGTATGGCGATACCACATGTATGAGACTTTTTCACAGCCTGGCCACATAGAGAGGTCCAACATTCATGGAGCACAGTCAGGCATTCTAGAAATTTCACATCTAATTTCCTAACGACCTATTACACTTTTGAAGGCCCTGGAGCACCAGGACAATGGAATTACTCACAAAATGACCCAATTTTGGAAAGCAAACACCCCAATGTATATTCTATGAGGCATTATGAGTCTTTTGAATGGTTCATTTTTTTCCACAAGTCTTCGGAAAACATGGAAAGAAAATGAAAACACTTTTATTTTTACACAACGTGGTCAATTTATAAGATATTTCTAATAAAAAGCATGTACATAGCAAACATTACCCCCCAAAATACATTTGGCTACTCGTCCTGAGTATGGCGATACCACGTGTGAGACTTTTATTTTTACACAAAGTGGTCAATTTATAAGATACAGTCAGGTCCATAAATATTGGGAAATCGACACAATTCTAATCTTTTTGGCTCTATACACCACCACAATGGATATGAAATGAAACGAACAAGATGTGCTTTAACTGAAGACTTTCAACTTTAATTTGAGGGTATTTACATATAAATCAGGTGAACGGTGTAGGAATTACAACAGTTTGTATATGTGCCTCCCACTTTTTAAGGGACAAAAAGTAATGGGACAGATTAACAATCATAAATCAAACTTTCACGTTTTTAATACTTGGTTGCAAATCCTTTGCAGTCAATTACAGCCTGAAGTCTGGAACGCATAGACATCACCAGCCGCTGGGTTTCATCCCTGGTGATGCTCTGCCAGGCCTCTACTGCAACTGTCTTCAGTTTCTGCTTGTTCTTGGGGCATTTTCCCTTCAGTTTTGTCTTCAGCAAGTGAAAGGCATGCTCAATCGGATTCAGGTCAGGTGATTGACTTGGCCATTGCATAACATTCCACTTCTTTCCCTTAAAAAACTGTTTGGTTGCTTTCGCAGTATGCTTCGGGTCATTGTCCATCTGCACTGTGAAGCGCAGTCCAATGAGCTCTGAAGCATTTGGCTGAACATGAGCAGATAATATTGCCTGAAACACTTCAGAATTCATCCTGCTGCTTTTGTCAGCAATCACATCATCAATAAATACAAGAGAACCAGTTCCATTGGCAGCCATACATGCCCACGCCATGACACTACCACCACCATGCTTCACTGATGAGGTGGTATACTTTGGATCATGAGCAGTTCCTTTCCTTCTCCATACTCTTCTCTTCCCATCACTCTGGTACAAGTTGATCTTGGTCTCATCTGTCCATAGGATGTTGTTCCAGAACTGTGAAGGCTTTTTTTAGATGTTGTTTGGCAAACTCTAATCTGGCCTTCCTGTTTTTGAGGCTCACCAATGGTTTACATCTTGTGGTGAACTCTCTGTATTCACTCTGGTGAAGTCTTCTCTTGATTGTTGACTTTGACACACATACACCTACCTCCTGGAGAGTGTTATTGATCTGGCCAACTGTTGTGAAGGGTGTTTTCTTCACCAGGGAAAGAATTCTTCGATCATCCACAACAGTTGTTTTCCGTGGTCTTCCGGGTCTTTTGGTGTTGCTGAGCTCACTGGTGCGTTCTTTCTTTTTAAGGATGTTCCAAACAGTTGATTTGGCCACACCTAATGTTTTTGCTATCTCTCTGATGGGCTTGTTTTGTTTTTTCAGCCTAATGATGGCTTGCTTCACTGATAGTGACAGCTCTTTGGATCTCATATTGAGAGTTGACAGCAACAGATTCCAAATGCAAATAGCACACTTGAAATGAACTCTGGACCTTTTATCTGTTCCTTGTAAATGGGATAATGAGGGAATAACACACACTTGGCAGTGGAACAGCTGAGCAGCCAATTGTCCCATTACTTTTGGTCCCTTAAAAAGCGAGAGGCACATATACAAACTGTTGTAATTCCTACACCGTTCACCTGATTTGGATGTAAATACCCTCAAATTAAAGCTGAAAGTCTGCAGTTATAGCACATCTTGTTTGTTTCATTTCAAATCCATTGTGGTGGTGTATAGAGCCAAAAAGATTAGAATTGTGTCAATGTCCCAATATTTATGGACCTGACTGTATTTCTAACATATAGCATGTACATAGCAAAAATGAACCCCAAAATATATTCTGCTACTCATCCCAAGTATGGTGATACCACATGTGTGAGACTTTTACACAGCCTGGCCACATAGAGAGGTCCAACATGCAGGGAGCACCATCAAGCGTTCTAGGAGCATAAATTACACATAAAATTTCCTAACGACCTATTACACTTTTGAAGGCGCTAGAGCACCAGGGCAGTGGAATTACCCACAAAATGACCCAATTTTGGAAAGCACACACCCCAGCGTATATTCTATGAGGCATTATGAGTCTTTTGAATGGTTCATTTTTTTCCACAAGTCTTCGGAAAACATGGAAAGAAAATGAAAACGCTTTTATTTTTACACAACGTGGTCAATTTATAAGATATTTATAATAAAAAGCATGTACATAGCAAACATTACACCCCAAAATACATTTGGCTACTCGTCCTGAGTATGGCGATACCACGTGTGAGACTTTTACACAGCCTGGCAACATAGAGAAGTCCAACATTGAAGTAGTACCTTCAGGCGTTCTAGGAGCATAAATTACACATCTAATTTCATTCCTACCTATCACACTTTTAAAGGTCCTGGAGCACCAGGACAGTGGATTTACTCACAAAATGACCCCATTTTGGAAAGCAAACACGCCAAGGTATATTCTATGAGGCATGGGCTGCAGATAGGTACTCTGATGGGCTGGAGACAGGTACTTGGGTACTCTGATGGGCTGCAGTTAGGTACTCGGGTACTCTGATGGACTGGAGACAGGTACTCGGGTACTCTGATGGGCTGAAGACAGGTACTCGGGTACTCTGATGGGCTGCAGTTAGGTACTCGGGTACTCTGATGGGCTGGAGACAGGTACTCGGGTACTCTGATGGGCTGAAGACAGGTACTCGGGTACTCTGATGGGCTGCAGATAGGTACTCAGGTACTCTGATGGTCTGCAGACAGGTGCTTGGGTACTCTGATGGGCTGCAGATAGGTACTCGGGTACTCTGATGGGCTGATGACAGGTACTCTGGTGGGTTGGTGACAGGTATTCGGGTACACTGATGGGCAGGTGACAGGTACTCGGGTACTCTAATGGGCTAGTGACAGGTACTCGGGTACTCTGATGGGCTCGTGACAGGTACTCGGGTACTTTAATGGGGAGGTGACAGGTACTTGGATACTCAGATGAGCTGGTGACAGGTACTCGGGTACTCAGATGGGCTGATGACAGGTACTCGGGTACTCTGATGGGCAGGTGACAGGTACTCGGGTACTTTGATGGGCTGGTGACAGGTACTCAGGTACTTTGATGGACAGGTGACAGGTACTCGGGTACTCAGATGGGCAGGTGACAGATATTCGGGTACTTTGATGGGCTGGTGACAGGTACTTGGTACTCAGATGAGCTGGTGACAGGTACTTGGGTACTCAGATGGGCTGGTGACAGGTACTCGGGTACTCAGATGGGCAGATGACAGGCACTCGGGTACTTTGATGGGCTGGTGACAGGTACTTGGGTACTTTGATAGGCAGGTGACAGGTATTAGGGTACTCTGATGGGCAGGTGACAGGTACTCGGGTACTCTTTTGGGCAAGTGACAGGTACTCAGGTACTCTGATGGGCAGGTGACAGGTACTCGGGTATTCTGATGGGCTGGTGACAGGTACCAGGGTACTCAGATGGGCAGGTGTCAGGTACTCAGGTGCTCTGATGGGCTGGTGACAGGTACTTGGGTACTCAGATGGGCTGGTGACAGGTACTTGGGTACTTTAATGGGCAGGTGACAGGTACTCGGATACTCAGATGAGCTGGTGACAGGTACTCAGGTACTCAGATGGGCTGATGACAGGTACTTGGGTACTCAGATGGGCAGGTGACAGGTACTCGGGTACTTTGATGGGCAGGTGACAGGTACTCGGGTACTCTAATGGGCTAGTGACAGGTACTCGGGTACTTTAATGGGCTCGTGACAGGTACTTGTATACTCAGATGAGCTGGTGACAGGTACTCGGGTACTCAGATGGGCTGATGACAGGTACTCGGGTACTCTGATGGGCAGGTGACAGGTACTCGGGTACTTTGATGGGCTGGTGACAGGTACTCAGGTACTTTGATGGACAGGTACTCGGGTACTCAGATGGGCAGGT
Organism: Glandirana rugosa; assembly: GCA_018402905.1. Classification (NCBI taxonomy): domain Eukaryota; kingdom Metazoa; phylum Chordata; class Amphibia; order Anura; family Ranidae; genus Glandirana; species Glandirana rugosa. Next base: position 430,841 of record BLSH010535872.1, on the reverse strand, counting down.
GACAGATATTCGGGTACTTTGATGGGCTGGTGACAGGTACTTGGTACTCAGATGAGCTGGTGACATGTACTTGGGTACTCAGATGGGCTGGTGACAGGTACCCGGGTACTCAGATGGGCAGATGACAGGCACTCGGGTACTTTGATGGGCTGGTGACAGGTACTTGGGTACTTTGATAGTCAGGTGTCAGGTATTAGGGTACTCTGATGGGCAGGTGACAGGTACTCGGGTACTCTTTTGGGCAGGTGACAGGTACTCGGGTACTCTGATGGGC
>BLSH010535872.1:419263-430557 GCA_018402905.1 Glandirana rugosa | reverse complement strand
CTTTGATGGACAGGTGACAGGTACTCGGGTACTCAGATGGGCAGGTGACAGATATTCGGGTACTTTGATGGGCTGGTGACAGGTACTTGGTACTCAGATGAGCTGGTGACATGTACTTGGGTACTCAGATGGGCTGGTGACAGGTACCCGGGTACTCAGATGGGCAGATGACAGGCACTCGGGTACTTTGATGGGCTGGTGACAGGTACTTGGGTACTTTGATAGTCAGGTGTCAGGTATTAGGGTACTCTGATGGGCAGGTGACAGGTACTCGGGTACTCTTTTGGGCAGGTGACAGGTACTCGGGTACTCTGATGGGCAGGTGACAGGTACTCGGGTATTCTGATGGGCTGGTGACAGGTACCCGGGTACTCAGATGGGCAGGTGTCAGGTACTCAGGTGCTCTGATGGGCTGGTGACAGGTACTTGGGTACTCAGATGGGCTGGTGACAGGTACTTGGGTACTTTAATGGGCAGGTGACAGGTACTCGGATACTCAGATGAGCTGGTGACAGGTACTCAGGTACTCAGATGGGCTGATGACAGGTACTAGGTACTCAGATGGGCAGGTGACAGGTACTCTGGTACTTTGATGGGCTGGTGACAGGTACTCGGGTACTCAGATGAGCTGTTGACAGTTACTTGGGTACTCAGATGGGCTGGTGACAGGTACTTGGGTAATCAGATGGGCAGATGACAGGTACTCGGGTACTTTGATTGGCTGGTAACAGTTACTCGGGTACTCAGATGAGCAGGTGAAAGGTATCCGGGTACTCAGATAGGCTGGTGACAGGTACTTAGGTACTCAGATGGGCAGGTGACAGGTACTTGGGTAATCAGATGGGCAGGTGACACATACTCAGATGAGCAGGTGACAGGTACTCGGGTACTCTGATGGGCAGGTGACAGGTACTCGGGTACTCTGATGGGGAGGTGACAGGTACTCAGGTACTCTGATGGGCAGGTGACAGGTACTCAGGTATTCTGATGGGCAGGTGACAGGTACTCGGGTACTCTGATGGGCAGGTGACAGGTACTTGGGTACTCTGATGGGCAGATGACAGGTACTCGTGTACTCTGCTGGGCAGGTGACAGATACTCGGGTACTTTGATGGGCTGGTGACAGGTACTCGGGTACTCAGATGGGCAGGTGACAGGTACTCGGGTACTCAGATGGGCAGGTACTCAGGTACTCAGATGAACAGGTGACATGTACTCGGGTACTCAGATGGGCAGGTGCAGGTACTCGGGTACTCATATGGGCTGGGATGGGTACTCCTATGGGCTGTGACAGGTACTTTGATGGGGTGGTGACAGGTACTTTGATGGGGTGGTGACAGGTCCTCTATTACTGGGTGGGGGGGTCAGTGTACTTGTTGTGTACACTAGGCGGTAACGAGCTATTACCGCAATCTGCTTCTCACACACGATCGCAGCAGCAGCGGTGAAATACAGAGGACATCATATGACGCCCGCCCGGAATGGGAGATCCCAGCTACGGACGTCATATGACTGTAGCCTGGTAGTGAAGTGGTTAAGGCATCCTCTTGAATAGGAATTTCATTTATGGTAACATACTCCCTAAAGGCTAACTATTTCTAAAGGGATGCAGGCACTGCAGTTTCCTAATTATAACACTGAGAATGCTCCAGGTGGTTATAGTGAACCAGACCCTCCCATTCAGAATCAGTCTGGAAGAAACAGAAAAAGGTAATACTCTGCTACAAAATGTGTTAAAATTGTTGCAATATACATTGGGATATTTGTTCTTTTCTCCCATCAAAAGTAGAGTTACTCTTTAAATATGGTGTTTTATATATATTTTCAATGCAAAATGTCACAATATACTGTATAGGTGCAGGCATTAAGGTTATAGTATTAGCGTCACAATTGGCAGAGACAGGGTAAGTTGTAAGATGCATGGAGTGTTTTTTTAAAGCTTGTCACACATGTTACAGTCTTATTGTACAGTCAATGAATCAATAAATAACAATCAGATTGTTACAGACATGTTACATTAATAAGCATACTAGGAGGTTGATGAGTGTCTGCCTCCTTATTACAAGGCCCTCTTATGCTCTCTCCGAGAGCAAACATTTCCTTACAAACATATTAAAAATTACGCAGAGGAACTTCAGTCAACAAAATAGAATTAAAAAAAACCCTCTGCAGTGACCAAAGATATCAGTAATGATATTTAGGAACATTATTTAAAAAAAAACAGCATGTATTTCCAAGTTAATCTATTATTAGCACAGCGTTCAACTGTGTTTTTTCTGCTGCCATTTTCAGTAAGGACAGCTGAGCCCAGTGACTGTTCTCGTCCAGGCTAAACAGCAGCATCCAGCCCATGATGCATTGCTTAATCATGCACCTGCACACAGTGCTGCAAATCCTTTGTTAACAAGTTGCCAAAGCAATGGCAGTGCCAGTGGAAGTTTCGGTCCAGTGCTTTAGCAACTTGTAAACAATAGGGAAGCTATAGTGTCCGCCTCCATCTTCTTCCTCCCTTTCCAGGATGGAAATCACAATAACAAAAAAAAAATGGTACCCAAAGACTCCTGGGATTTGTGATGCTGATATCCCCAGGAGTCAACGGGAGTAGATGCTACAAAAATCAGGAAGTAATGCAGGACAATTATAAAAAAAAAAAAGAAGGTATTTGGAGTTTTTTTTTATCCAATTATGTTATGGAAGAGGAGAGAATTACAAGAGAGAGGAACTTTCAAAATAGGCTAAAGTTCCACTTTAAATAAAAAAACATTATTTTAAAAATAATGATAACTGTGCATGAACTGTTCATAACACATTACCTCAACTGCAGCTTTAGCCCTTTCAAATTCTTCTTCCAGTGACTGGTTTCTGGACAGATATGCTCCCCCTAAACGTGATTCCCGATTCAGTAGTCCCTGAAAATAAAAACATTTTTTAAATACAATACTAACCATTCAAACACTTTTAATGATTAAAGTGATTATAAAGGAAAAAAAATCAAACATCTCAATACTTACCTGCTCTGTGCAATGAAATGCTCCTGGCCCCTCCTCTCTGTCCAGTGCCCACATGGGAATCCGCTTCCCATGGGGGCACTTGTGCGTGTTCCTTGTTCCTGTTTCGGCTGCTGCGTCCATTGACACAGACAGTGGAACTAAGCCTGCCCCCCGCTCCCTCGTCACTGGCTTTGATTGACAGCAATGGGAGCCAATGCCCCAGCAAAGCCAGTGAGACACGGAAGTGAGGGGAGAGAAGATCTGCAAATACCCCTCAAGTAAAGCCCATCTGAGAACTTCCATTCCGGCTGGCGCGTGTGTGCACGCGCGTGCGTTCCGGCGCCAAGCGGGCCATTTAAACCCTTCTGATGCTCAGAACGGGTGCTGTCTGTGCTGTTTACTTGCTATCTGCCACCTGTTCCTGCCTGTTTACCTGACCTGGCTTGCTTGACTCCTCTGATTTCCGCCTGCACCCGAACCCGGCTTGTCTTGACCACTCTTCTGCCTGACCCTCTGTACTTCGCTGCCAGCCCGTTGCTGAACCTGCCTGTCCCTGACTCCGCTGCTGTGCCTGTGTCCATCCAGTCTCCTCAAGTATCCTGCTCCATCACCAGCACCACTCCAGCACATCTTCTGACCACCTGCTGGCGGTTACTCCTGGACTTCTACAGACACTCATACCCCACCGTGCTCCTGTGGCCGCTGTCTCAACTCCAGCAGTCCCTCGAAACAGAGTCATAGGAGAGGCCACCCCTGACTGTCAGGCTCCCAACCTGGTACGTGACAACAGTGCTGAATCGAATGAGGGCTCAGGTAAGTAAAGGGGGGGGGGGGCAAAACCGAGGCCTAAACATTTTTTACCTTAATGCAAAGAATGCATTAATGTAAAAAGGTTTATTCTTTAGAACCACTTTAACTAGAAAGGAGGAAAAAAACAAAGCAGACCAAACTCTTCAGCCAGATACCCTTGCCATAATCTCAGGAAATCATTTTCAGAAAAATGTAACCTGGCTGTTTATTGGTTCCACCAAAAAATATTGAGTGGGTATTTCTACAGCATTCCACTTCTACCCAAATACATGGGATTTGGTTGAAATTCAACAAACATGTTGCGTCTATGGGTATGTGTATTTATAAAGCATGACATGCTTGTGTTTTCACCTTTCTATCATAAAACACAGGCTGCAAAAATGATACCAGCCACCACTATACTCTGGAATACCAGAAAGACATATACATCCATCAATACTTACACATGCAAAATAAAGTATAAGGAGGGGCACAAGGACAAACTCTTCCCAAAAATGGAAGCATAGTTCCTCTGTTACATCACAGCTAGTGACAGTAAACATTAGTAAATGTAAAATGAACAATAGTAAAAGTAAATGTAAAGGAAACTTTACAGGTCCATTTCCCAGAGCAATTTGTGACAGCAAAAGAGAGAGTGGTGAGCATCTTGCTACCTTTTACCAAACACCATTGCAAATCCGCATATACCTTTGTTCTGAAGGAACATATATAATATATTATTTAGTGTATATTAATATTAATTTACTGGTGGATCAAATGCTGCAAGATGCAAGTGATTCCATATTTTTAAGGCTTACACACTAGCAGGCCTTCAGACAGGTAGTGAACAAGTGCTGAAAGACTGCCATAAACATGAATGCTTTAGTCAGGATTAGACCAGTCAGTCATCACTGAAACAATGCTTCAGTCTTGAGATCCCCATGAGATGGTCCAGTGGTAGAGAGAACAATTATAGTATGGTAAAAGCATCTAAATATGATTTAGTCTAGAAGGAAATTCCATTAACTAGTATGGAGTATTGATAATGGATATAAAAATACTCCTGTCCTAATATAGCAACATTTCAGCAGCTGACTACCAGACCATCAATATTTAATGATTTGCTCCATTACAAACCGCAGAGTATAAAGGTCACTTTTTCAAGAGGTGAAAACAACCAAATCGTAGAACATTAAAGCATTAGTGGAAAGAAGGCCATTCCCATAACTACTTGTTAGTGACCCTCTGATCCTTGGGATCTGCTGAATAATACATACACTTATGTGAAAGCATCATTTTAAAACATGCCAAGGCTCAAGCAAAATTACAGTAAGTAGAGTGTGTAGGTTTTTCTGCTGACCCAGAATATCTTAGATATTAAGGCCTTATGCAAACTGGGCATGAACCCTGGTGCATGTATGTCCAGTGTATTGGTGCTGGCGGAAGGTAAAGGCACACCATCCAGCACCACTCCATGGAGCCTGTCAAACTCTATGAGAGGTTGAAAGGTGGTGCGGCTGCAAGGTACACCGAGCGCTACTTGTACGTAGTGCGGTATACATTCAGTAACGAATACCTAGAACCCAGTCTGCTTGTGTTCTGGGCATTTGTCTCTGGTCACATACTGCATTACATTTTTTTCTGCATTTTAGTTCATTGCGAGGCCATTAGGAGTCAACAGCAATGTTTTGATGATTTGGCAATGAGTAATAACAAGCCTCAGTCAATGGCTGTTAAAGTGATATTAAAGCTTTGGATTTTTTTATATTAAAATAATAAAATGTCATACTTACTTGCTCTGTGCAGTGATTTTGCACAGAGAAGCACTGATCCTCCTCTTCTCGGGTCCCCCGCTGGCTCTCCTGGCCCCTATTATCCTGGGAGGACATCATATGATGTTTTCCCATGTTCGCACCTTGCAAGCACCCCACGGGCCATGCTTTGACGTGATCTATCACTTGCTGTGTCCACCAGACTCGGACGGTGATATATCACTGTACTGGCCTGCTACCAGTACCATGTGATCACTGAGACCAATCACAGCAGATTACATGACAATTGTACACAATGAAAGGCTTTGATTCATGCTTTTCATTGTGTACTATTGTGATGAGCTCTGTGATTGGTCACAGTGATCACATGGTACAGACATGGCCAATCACAGCTTATCTGTTTCATGTGATTAGCTGTGCCCAATCACAGCAATCATAATACTAAACACTGAATGAATAGTTTTCATTCAGAAAAAATGGTTGCTTATAACTGTAAAATTCACAGTTATAAGCAATAATAGTGTGTAAAAAGAAAACAAAATCTTGATAAGCTTCCTAGAGTAGTACAGACTATGGTAACACTGTATTGCTCTGGTCACTGTATGTAAAAAACATAAATGTAAAAAAAAAATTTAATAAAAATACAAAATAGAAAAAAATACAAAAAACATATTTTTTTCTTACATAATGTTACCAGTCAGTATCCCTGATCACTTTCAGAGTAAATGTTCACCAAACTTAGTAAATAAGCTGAAGCTGTATTGACTTCAACCATCCATTAACTACTTCAATACAGAGCACTTTTACCCCCTTCCTGTCCAGGCCAATTTTCAGCTTTCAGCCCTGTCACACTTTGAATGACAATTGCGCGGTCATACAACACTGTAACCAAACTAATTTTTTTTTATCATTTTTTTCACACAACTACGGCTTTCTTTTGGTGGTATTTAATCACCTTTTTATTTTTTTGCTAAATAAAGGGATTTTGAAAAAAAACATGTGTTTCTTTGTTTTAGTTATAAAATGTTACAAATAAATAATTGTTCTTCATAAATGTAGGCCAAAATTGATTCTGCTACATTTCTATGGTGAAAATAACCCAAATCTGTGTATATTATTTAGTCTGTAGGAATATTATAGAGTCCACAAACTATGGTATATATCCAAAAATGCCAGGACAGTACAAATACCCCTCAAATTACCCCTTTTTGGAAAGTTGACAGTCCAAGGTATTCAGTTAGAGGCATGGCAGGTTTTTTGAGGTTCTAATGTTTTGTCATAATTTTTTGGAATATTAAGATATTGAAAAAAGTTTTTTTTTCTACATACTATCACTAGTGCAGTACAGCATCGTCATATGACTGGTGTGGCGGTGATCAGGGACACTGACTGGTAACAATACAAAAAACATTTTTTTTTCTTTTTTATTACATTTTTTTTGCAATTTTTTTACAATTTCTTTTAACACACTGTGACCAGAGGAATATAATTCTACCATAGTAACATTGTACTGGGAAAGTGATCATTTTTTTTGTTTCTTTTTTATACATTATGATTGCTTATAGCAGTGAATTACATTGCTATAAGCAAGCATTTTACTGAGTTAAACTGATTCATTCAGTTTGTTTTGTTGTGATTAGCTGTGATTGGTCAAAGCCTATCAGATTGTACAGGTGGGCTATGATTGGCCATGTCTGTAAATGTGATCACAGTGATCAATCACAGCTAGCAACACAATTGTACACAATGGACCTACTGGACCCCCTTCAATCTGGATTTCGCCCTCAACATTCCACAGAAACTGCCCTTCTTAAACTCACAAATGACCTACTAACTGCAAAAACCAGTGGACAATTCTCTATACTCCTACTCCTGGATCTTTCGGCTGCCTTTGATACTGTCGACCACCCCCTCCTCCTCAAAAAACTTTACTCCCTCGGTCTTCGTGACAGTGCTCTTCAGTGGCTCTCGTCCTACCTATCCCATCGCACTTTCAGCGTAACCTACAATTCTACCTCCTCCTCTCCTCTTCCCTTCTCTGTTGGGGTCCCCCAAGGTTCTGTTCTTGGACCCCTCATATTTTCAATATACACCTCTTCCCTGGGTCGGCTGATAGCCTCCCACGGCTTTCAATATCATTTCTACGCTGACGATACCCAAATCTACCTCTCCACCCCCAACTCACCCCATCAGTCTCCTCACGTATCACTAGCTTATTAACAGACATATCTGCCTGGATGTCCCACCACTTTCTTAAACTCAACTTGTCCAAAACTGAACTCATAATATTTCCTCCCCCACATTCCAGTTCCCCCAACTTCTCTGTCAAGAGCAATGGCACTACCATCCACCCATCCCCACATGTCAGGGTGCTTGGTGTTATCCTAGACTCTGAACTCTCCTTTTGGCCCCACATCCAATCACTTTCTAAGGCTTGCCGCCTCAATCTCCGCAACATCTCTAAAATACGTCCCTTCCTAACCAATGAAACCACAAAGCTCCTGATTCACTCCCTGGTCATCTCTTGTCTCGGCTACTGCAACTCCCTCCTCACTGGTCTACCTTTAAATAGACTACCACCTCTCCGGTCCATCATGAATACCGCTGCCAGGCTCATCCACCTTACAAACCGTTCAACGTCTGCCACCCCCCTCTGCCAATCCCTCCATTGGCTGCCACTCGCCCAACGAATTAAATTTAAAATACTAACAATCAGCTACAAAGCCATCCACAACTCTGCTCCCAGCTACATCACCAACCTTGTCTCAAAATACCAACCTAACCGTCTTCTTCACTCCTCCCAAGACCTCCTGCTCTCCAGCTCCCTCATCGCCTCCTCTCATACACGCCTCCAAGACTTCTCCCGAGCCTCTACCATCCTCTGGAACTCCCTACCCCAATCGGTCAGAATGTCCCCAAATCTATCCACCTTCAAGCGATCCCTTAAAACTTTTCTATTCAGGGAAGCCTATCCTGCCACCACCTAATAACTACACTCCTTTTTTCTCAATCAGCTCATCCCCCGCAGTTTACTGCCCTTTTGTATCATTTAACCCTCCCTCCTAGATTGTAAGCTCTAACGAGCAGGGCCCTCTGATTCCTCCTGTATTGAATTGTATTGTAATTGTACTGTCTGCCCTAATATTGTAAAGCGCTGCGCAAACTGTCTGCATTATATAATCCTGTATAATAATAATAATAATAATAACGAAAGGAAGCCATTCATTGTTTACAATTGTCATGTGACATGCTGTGATTGGTCACAGTGGTCACATGGTATCGTCAGCGAGCCGGTACACTGATCAATCTTCGGTTTTATCTGGTGGACACAGCCAGTAACAGATTGCACTGCTACGCGACCGTGCTTTCTGAGAGGACGTCGTATGATGTCTACTCAGAAGAGTAAAGCCACCGCCAGCCTTCATTCTGCTATAGGCTGGGTGGGAAGGTGTTAATATGCAAACAAATGTCTTGCTTATTTTAAATTCACTTAAACATAATTGGGTACTCTAAACTGAGTACAATTTCACATTATTTACTAAGCAAAGTGAAACTACACTTGTAGTGAACGCTTATACTGCTTTAGTAGATCAATCCCAGTGCCAATCATTCATTGACCAAGTGTATCTGGCACTTTAGATCAATAAATCTGAAAAACTAAACCAAACATAAAGAATGTTACAAGTGTATATTATCATTATTTAAATTGCAAATGGTTAAATTTGATGGACCATTTTCTCAGCCTTATTTGATCTTGTTTTCAATTTTATGTTTCCATTTTAAATGACAAACTTAACCCATAGATGTTCATTTTCTGTAGTGCAGCCCTATGCGAGCCCTGCTAACTCAGAAGCCAAGAGCCACCCACATGATGCATAACACCCATTTAAATTACTAAGCTGTATAGCTGTTATTTAGGGTAATACTTTATCTAATTTTCATCCATAAATCATGCAGCAGGAAGCTGCAGGACCTTTTGTGGATATGACCCTTTTTATCTAGCTGGGTAGTTTGAGAGATCTTTATTCTTAAAAGCCTAAACTTTTGTAATTAGCATTTTCTTTTTTAAGATACAGCACTAGAAACAATCTTTCTAAACTGGAATAAATGCTAATTATTCCTCATCACTTATCTCTTTTGTGGATGTCCTCTGCCTTGAGTAGAAACATGTTAATTAACAACAGTAGCGTCACCCATGCATCTCTGGACATATGGTGATCATTTTAAAATATTCAAATTTGTTAGGATGGGTTATACATACTACACTTATGCTATTTATTGAATGGTTGACATTTATGGCCATTACATATATACAATAAAAGAAAGACTTACAGACCACATAGAACCATTTGCATTAATGCCCACCCCTGAAGAAACGTGCTACTGTTTCTACTATCATCTTCCATTATGGGTACCAGGGCCAGTTTGGTCACACACAAATCTGAAAAGGAACTGAAATAAATAGGGGGTAGTTTTGGATTTCCCCTATTTAAATTATAATTATATATTATCTTGTCTGTTCCTATAATTAACTAGTTTATCAAATCTCTAATGATATTAATGGTGATGATACAATAACAATGTTGGCTATAAAATGAAACACAATGCTCAAGAAGTAGTATTCCCAAAGAAAGTAGAACACTAACATAAAAAACTAAAGAATAATACAGAGCATATAAAATAAAAGAGCATAGATGATATGTTACGTTGATAAGTTCATCCTCAATATTCAGTGTGTCTCAGCTGGGCTCAATAAGAAAAAAAAGACAGACCATCGCTAGCCAATGCATTTTAAAGTACTCCCACATAGGGATGGGGTTCATGTTTGGATCGAACGTATGTTCGATCCAAACATCCCCTGTTCGCTAGTCTGGGTTTTCCCGAACATTATGGGGCGATCACGGCAACTTCGCGCACCCCATAATGTTTTAAAATGGCGGCGGAATACCGCCAGCTGATTGGTCAAAGCATGCACACGACCTGCATGCTTTGGCCAATCAGCGAGCGGCCTGCTGTGAGAGCTTTGAGCACAGCAGTCTCAATCCATGCCCCACACTATATAAAGACGCTCGTACAGCGGCTCTGATAGTGTGTGTCGGCGCTGCTTGTAGTTAGAGAGCGTAGGTTCCTGTATCAGGCAATTTAGATAGCTAGCTTAAAAAAAAAACTGTAAAAAACAGACAAACATCACAGAAAATAGAGAGCTAACTAGATAGATAGTTAGATATCTAAATATATATCTGTCAGTTAGTGCAGACAGGTTAGTGTAGGGAGGGAAAAAAAAATATATATATAAATATACAGTCTAGTATATATATATACATATATTTATATATACACACAGGTGTGCTATATATCAGTGTACACTGTACATACGGTATATAGTCCACTTCACATGATGTATAAAAATATATACAGCCTGATATATATATATATATATATATATATATATATATATATATACACACACAGCGTATTGAGCGTGCTCTATATATCTGTACCTAAGGTATATAGTCTACTTGACGTGATGCATAAAAATATATAAAGCCTGGTATATATATATATACAGGGAGTGCAGAATTATTAGGCAAGTTGTATTTTTGAGGAATAATTTTAACGGATTATTAAGACGTGAGGGACATATATATATATATGGTCCGAAATATATAAAAATACGTAGTGCAGTTCATCTGATATATGGAATCCATGTCTATATATCTCGTGCGAGTTATGCGACACACAC